>KE154293.1:674593-699787 GCA_000411075.1 Sisymbrium irio | reverse complement strand
AAAGCCGACGCCGCCGCTCTCTGCGTCACCTGCGACTCCGATATCCACTCAGCTAATCCACTCGCTAGCCGCCATGAAAGAGTCCCCGTCGAGTCTTTCTTTGACTCAGCCGTCTCTAAAATCTCAGCTTCCACGTTTGGAATCCTCGGCTCATCTGCCACCGTCGATTTAACCACCGTTCCGGTGCTCGGTAACTCCGACGAGCTCGGTATGTGCCCATGGCTGCTTCCTAACGACTTCAACGAACCGGCTAAAACCGAGATCGGAGCTGAAATGAAGTCTTCTGAGTTCATTTTCTCCGATTTCGATAGACTCATCAACTTCGAGTACCCAAACTCTTTCAGTCATCAACCGCCGCACAACAGCGCCGGAGCAGACAGCCTCGTTCCGGTTCAGACCAAAACAGAGCCTCTTCCGGTAACTAACAACGATCACTGCTTCGACATAGATTTCTGCAGATCAAAGCTCTCTGCTTTCACCTACCCAACTCAATCCATCAGCCACAGTGTAATTCTCCTCCCTCGACGACTTCCATTAGTAACTTGCTTGAAAAGTCACAAACTTTGACCTAATTCTGATTTTCTAATTTCTCTTTATATATATATCAGGTTTCCACTTCGTCTCTCGAATACGGCGTGGTTCCTGACGGAAACGCCTCCGTCTCTGAAATCTCCATTCCGTTTAACCGGAACACGATCACTGCTTCGACTGCAACCACCGGCGATCAAACGAGCTCCATGAACAGGGAAGCTAGGGTTTTGAGGTACAGAGAGAAGCGAAAGAACAGGAAATTCGAGAAGACGATCCGTTACGCTTCAAGGAAAGCTTACGCTGAGTCACGTCCAAGGATCAAAGGCCGGTTCGCCAAAAGAACCGAGACTGAGAACGACGACGTCTTCTTAAGCCATGTCTACGCTTCAGCAGCACAGTACGGTGTCGTACCAACGTTCTGATTCTTACCCTCGGTGGAAGTTTTACCGCATCACCTCAAAACTTCTTCTTCCACCGTCGATTTTACCGTTGCTGTATTATATAATCATAGTGAGTCTTTACCTTAGACAAACAATTTATCCCTTTCTACAGCTTTTACTATCTCTCTCACTGCCACTGTAAGGCTGTAACTTTTTTTTTTCTTTATGTATGCTTTATTTTTATTTAGCAGTTTCATAAAATAATATAATTTGGTAATTATAGTTTCTCTATTGGCTGATGTTATCTTGTCGCTATATATATTTGTTTTTTGGTTGACGGGGAGAGAGATTAGGTGGCATTTGGCTTGTTAATTATTTGAGTATTTCACGTACCTCAAATAGTCAATTCTTTAGTAGTATTTGATAGTTATAATAAACGACCAATTAAATATAACGATAGGCGGAATTTATAGGTCGATAAGAATTGTAGATATGTATTTTCAACCAATTGTATACTTTGCCTTTCTTTCATGCAACCAAGCGTAAAACGTACAATCAAATCTCTGTCGTTCGAAGATATTTATTTTTTCCCCGTTGCGTAATTACTCCAATTATCAAATTTTCACTTCCGTTGGATATTGCATATGCCAATATATCTGGAACTTTCGCAGAGTGATAGAGTAATAGGCTAAAAAGTTAGATTTTCCGGAAATTGGAGTAAAAGCAGGAAGGATGCAGTTAATGGTCTTGTCCGAAACTTCATAAACTTTGCCTTTTGGGTTTCTGTAGAGCCAATCTTTATCTCTCTGCAGGAACGTGATTATTGTCAGATAAAGTCAAAGTCAGTTGTAACTATGATGTTTTGTCGTAAGTGATCGGTGATTTTCTGATTTATGGGATCTTGCACAGTTATTAGATACGATGCGGAATAATATATGATTCTATTAATACGCCGAATAGACGATTTTTTTAGTTAGCATAAATGTAAAACGAGTGCAATGTTTTTTTACACGTCTCATTTTGCATCATCAATTTGAGTTTTCATATAATTATTTTCCAGTGTACGTTAGGGAACAAAACCAATAATCTATAGCTGTATTATTCTAGGTGTTTTGGGTATCAAATCTTCAATTGTTGGATAGTTGATGAGCAGTGATAAAATATGGACATCGTTATATTAAGCTTCATAGTTTAGTTTAAAGGTTACATGGTAGCTTCCTTGCACTTAGTTTAAGACTTTTTTTTTCTGGTAAATTAACAAAACTTTTGTGTACATATGATAAATCCGATTTTGGGGATAGCATATTAAAACATTTTTCTTAATCTAATATTTTAGTATTTAATATATATATATGCATTAAATGACCTTTATTTTATTTAAAAAGTTAGTTTAAAAATTTTATATTCTTATTAGATTTGTTATAGACTCCAAAATTTTAGAGCCGATCATGTACTATATGATATAATCTAACTTTTAGCCAAAAACAGCAAATCAAATTGCTAACTACATTTACACACGAACTGTATAAGCCCTTGCATTCTTATAAGCACATACTTTTACAGAGTCTATATCAAATTTCGTGAAAATACCCATGATCAATAATTTGGATTGCAATAGTTGAATGAGACCTGTGCCGTCCAAGTGGGTTTAGTGACCTTGATGCCATGGGCATTTTAGGCATGATATTTTATGGAAGGTAGTAGCTTAAGATTTGCAAATAGTGGCTACAAAATGCTTTGGCTTTGGGGCCACACATATAAAATCATAATAACGTTAATAATAGCGCATTAAAGCAAAGTTCTGACAATACATACAACTAAAGTTTTTATTTATTAAACAGAAAACAAATAATTAAAAGTTTGATGTTGAGTGTCACGAATAAATTGGGTAAGTATGGTGGTTTTCCCTCAATTAACCTTGGATTAAGATCGTTAGGTGAATTCTACCAAACTCATTGTCTATTATATATTAATCATCTGATTATTAATTAGTCTTATTTGTTTCAATTCAATTTCAATCTGATTTTGTTAACACATGTCTAACTTTGCACGCTGCATGATAACGCGTAAACTCATGTGTAAAATGCATATTTCACTGTAGTTATCTTAGATAGTTCATCTTTGTTAAACACTTTGGACTTATATTAGAACTGAGATAAATGAAACAAAGTAAATAGCAACATATGAATAAATATTGAATGGGTTGATACACCAACCAATATTAATATTTGTAACTATGATTTTGTTTTTGTAGCCACAAAGATGAAATTACACATGTGTAAACAATCAATTTTGAATTATATGACCAGGGTTAAATGAACTTCTTATTCAGCTAAAGTCTTTTTTGAATAAAAACTGTTACATAATCACTTTTGCAAATGCCATCTGAATATCTCAGTATCTCTAACGAGACTCGAACGAATTTATATCTAAAAAATCCTACAAGAAGTTCACTGATTTTTTTGTCATCGTTTCTACACATTACAAGATTGGTGACACGATACTCTCTATAGCGAAATGCTTAAATATATAATTCATTTATGGAAAATATTGACAAAAGCAGTAATCGATCGTCTATAAGTAATACTAATAACTTTATAATCATGACTCGTGAGTTTTGGAAACCTTTTCTTTTGTCAAACCAAGCAATATTTAAATCATGTAAACTCCCACCGGTGTCATGAAAAAGAGGTAATAAAGAGACACAGTGTCACACATTAAAAGGGGAAAAAACTTGTTATCAGTTGAGCCAGTAAATTGGGAGGGAAAAAGATGTTGGCTCCTTGAAAGTGGGACCTGCGTGGCCCAAAGTGGGTTCGTCATGGACTGGGTAGAAGAGGGAACAAGTGGAGGGTCCGACCACACCCTAACCACGTGCATCGCCGGCCCAAGGGCTTGTCTCGTGGTCCACTTCTGCACCTTAATCCCTATCCTAACAGTTCCCATCCATTACTGACGAACATATTGTAAATGCAAAAAAAAATAAAAAAACCCTAACAAAAAGAACTAACATACCATGTCGTAATTATCTTAATATTGTTTTATTTATCTTTGTTAAAAAATTACTTGATGATAGAATTTAGTACAAGAAAAAGCCAAAGTGTCTTTTGGCTTCAACGCCAAAATATTTATGTTTAATTATGTATCAATACTTCCCATTATTATATACACGTTATTGCAAATGCCACCAAAAAAACTGTCACCATCTACATCCATAGTCCATACTACTGCGTTCGTTTCTTATTGAATTTAATGTTACAAATCCCACCCAAGAAAACTGTCTCTATTTAGATCCATACTATTGCTTTCTTTTCTTATTGGATTAAAGTGCCACTGCTTTTTTTCTTTCTTTTATCAAATAACTTGTTTTCGATAACGACGAATTCATGTATCTTATTCTATACATATAGAAGTTTTTTTTGTTTGGTGTATATAAGATGTGTAATACGATATTTTCTTCAACTAAACGAACGATTTTTTCGAAAAGAAGGATGTTGGGGTTCGTTTTGGCTTTGTTCATTATTTTATAGTACTCTTTTAACTCTTAAAGTTTGGAGCCATAACTGTTGGAGAAAGAATATATATGCTTTAGTTCTTTATTAAAAGGTGAAAACTAATGCAAGTAATATGTGTTTTACTATCGTGTTTTAATTAGTTTTTTAGTAGTATTTACTCAAAAGGAATATAAAGTAAAACTGTCTTTATTTGAAATTTGATTAGTAACTTATTTCTATTAGCTGCGAAACCTGATACATAATGGATGAACCCCTCAATTCTCATAAAGATACAAAAGAATTAACAGAAACAAAAAATCTATCAAAAAAGATAGAAGATATTAGATTTTTAAAAACAAATATTAGAAGGAAGAATCCAAAGGATCAACATCATATCCAAAAATCATAGAGTAGTCATCCCAATCATCATTATCTCCATCAGCTTTAGTCATATCCTTAGGCATTCTCCAGCTCTTTGCAACCTCAGCCTCATTCCCATTAGTGAGCAATTCCAGTACCTTAATTACACGATACAAATTCACAAAACCAAATTCATTTAAATTCGGGGTTTTGACCGTTTGGTTATAATATGTAACGATTGACATTGAATGTGTAACCTACCTGAGTCATGGTTGGTCGTAATATCGGCGATTGTTGAACACAGTGTGAAGCTGTAAGGACAAGCCTGTTCATCTGTTGATCGTCATACTTATCTTGCAATTTTGGATCAACCAACTCTCTTGTGTTACTTGTCTCCAACGCCGGTTTCGCCTGTTCATCATTAAAAAATTTCATCAACATGACTGTGAATTATAAATCTATAGTAATAAGAGATAAATAAGAGATAATGAAGAGATAAATAAGAGATATATCAGTCAAATCACTTATTTATTTATTGTGAGTTGGAAAGTTAAATACCGGTAAATTGGTTATGTGACACAGTGACAGTTGAACATGTTAGTGATCAAAATTCAACAGAGGGGTTATTTCGTGTCTTGTAAGGCAAGCAAGTAGGGTCTGACTAGAATTATACCCATAAGAGAATGTGTTTCTGAGAGGGATTAACCGGTCTTCTTCCGCTTATGATTTCGAGAAGGAGAATACCAAATGCGTAGATATCAGTTTTCTCGTCTACGGTTCCTTGCATTAAGGACTCTGGTGCTAGATAACCGAACGTTCCTTCAACCGGTATAACCGCATGGTGAGTCCATTTGTTGGGCAGCCATTTGGCCAATCCAAAATCAGTTATCTGAATAACCATAATCACATCAAGTTTCACACATATATACCAAAACCGAATTGCTTTCATGACAAGAAACCTCACCTGCGGTTCAAAATCGGGTCCAAGTAAAACGTTGGAGGATTTGATATCTCGGTGAATGATCCTATGTTTGCAGCGTTTGTGAAGATAATGAAGCCCTCGAGCAACTCCAACGGCAATCTTGTACCGTATAGGCCAATCCAACGACCCGTTCTCCTTCTCTGTTCCGATTAATTATTCGCAGTATTCACAAAACCAAAACAGTGTTAAAACAAATATTGTCTTTAGAACAGGATATTATTATAACTACAACACGAAAGTCATCTGAAGATTACCGTGCAACGCGGAGTACAAGTTTCCGTTCTCGGAGAACCTGAAGACAAGATAGAGACCTCTCTCAACACAACAACCTAAAAGAAGAGCAGTGTTGGGATGAGAGACATGACTTATGATGCCGAGTTCCGTAAGAAACTCTTTCTCCTTGTTCATGTCACCACTCTCCTTCGTTAATCTCTTCACTGCGATTCTTCTTCCATCCCATAGATCTCCTCGGTACACTTCAGAATACCCTCCTACACCTACTATGTTCTCTGCAATTTAACCAAAATTAAACTTATTTAGGTTATTTTATAAAAAACCAGAAGTTTTTTTTGTCTCGGGTTGATGCATTTGATGAAAAGTTCTAAGTTTTGGTCTCTTAAATGCGAACCTTGATCAAAATCATTTGTGGCTTTAGATATCTCGTTGTAAGTAAAGCATTGAATTAATGGTCGAGGTTTAGGGTTGTTCTTAGTCTCGTTTCTTCTCCATTTCCTCAAAGGAGAGTTCATGATAAGAGAAGATATGAATCTATAGGGAGACATCGGCCTATATTTGGGTTTGTCTGAAGGCGAAGCAAAGCTAGAAGAAACCATTGAACCATTGAAACTTGAAGCATCATCGCCTGATGAGCTAATTGAATCTGTCGATAGAATGTTTAGAACGCTGCGCGGTGAATACTTCTCGCTCTTTATATCTGAGTAAAAAAAAAACATATTTGTTAGTCTTCACAAATTTAGCGGCAAACATAAAGGGAATATTATTATGATCTAACCTCGAGAGATCGAAGAGTCAGAGTAGCAATCTTTGTGCGGTTTTCTTTGATTTCCGACTAAAACAATAGAGCAACTTGACGGAGCAAAGTCCGAGACATACCTTGTGATCTCATTCCATATCCTGAAACAAAGAAAACATAAACGAGTTATTACTACAAGGATTATCATCATGAATTGGATCCATGAATTGCTGAACTAAACCGGAAATGTTCGGTTTATTACCTGAAGACGTGAGAGGTTGGTCGGGAAAGAACAAGATAGTGAGCAGAAATCGACTTGACTTCATCGATTAGTCCTCTTCCAATGTTTGAGCTAAACCCTACCTTGGCTTCCAAGTTCACCTGTATTATCAATGCGGGGGGATTTGTAATTAGGATACAATTGTATGGATTCATACCTTATGTAAGGCTATATAAAATCCGGTTTATTTCGGTTTAAAATCCTTTTATGCAAAATTAGAAAAAAAAACAAAATTTGGTCGTACTTGGTTCTGGCAGCATGTGTAAGCGAATTCTCCGAGCATGGAGATAACATGAGCTTTGGCACGTCGAATCTGAGTCCTCTTCTTCTTCTTCATCGGGAATTTTTTTGGCTCCTCACCAACTGCGACAATAACAACAATAACGACAATTTAGTTTCTCACTTATTAAAATAATCCTTTTCATTAGCTGTGAGAAAAAGAAAACAGAGGAAATTAGCTAGGTATATATACTACTAACCAAGAAGATGAAGAGCAACAATTGTATCATTTGGCTTAGCAAGAACATTGATGGCCCAAGATAGAACGTTTTGGCTCTCGTCGCGGTCCAACGAGATTGCCACAAGGATCTTGTTACTACCTTCTTCCGCAGTAGATATCATTTGTCTTTGTTTCTTTGTCTCACTCTAACTAAGGTCAGAAAATTTGAGAACACAATGATTCTATACACTTCAAGAAGAAGAAAGTGTTTATTTATTTATTTTGTTTTTAGGAGATAGAGTAAGAAGAAGAGAGACGTTTCGAGATTAATAAAGAGTGTGGAAAAGGGATGATCATTGCATGAGATAATAATTAGCTGTGTATATGAGCCTTGACGAAGAAGCATAAAGCGCAATAAGCCCAATGATATTATAATCAAAGTTATCTGTTTTTTTTTTTTGGCATAATAGATGCGAAAAGTAAAGTTTAATTAGAGTTGAAAGCTAAGCTAAAAATAATTTATTTTAGTGGCTCATTTAGATTCTTAATTCGGAGTTTAATATTTTAATCTGATGCTTCTCTAGTTGTTTCAAGTACTTCAGACTTTGGAGTTCAGAGTCATGAATGTGTTTGATATAGTAAGAGTGACTTGTTAAAGTTTTTCATTGGAAGCCAAAATATCGATAAAAAATATTAAAATATTTTGAACAAAAAGCATAAAACATAAAATACACTAAGATATCATAACGGTTTACTAACTTGGAATTTTTATTGTTATAGGTCGAACAATCAACAAATTATTAATCTAAATCATACTAGACCGTTACGGTTAGTCACTAGTCACTCGATCTACCTATACTTATCAAAAATAATATAATTTTTTACTCGAGATTAAGCGATCAAAAATGCGTGAGAATCAACAAAAAATATGCACGCAGAAACATGAAATTAAATGCTAATCTAAAGCTAAACAAACATATGCTTTAATTATATATGTTATATAAACAAAAATATAGATTATTAGAGACAATGATGGAATTTGAAGTGAATGTGGTTGGATGATTTGTGGTGTAAGCAAAGGCGAAGGGACAAAAGGATGTTTCTTGTTGTTGTTTCTCAGTGGTCTCGTCTCATGCTCTTGATTTTGTCTTCCTGCCAAAGCCATTGTTGCTCTTTGGCCTTTACCTTATTATATTAGCTGATCTTGTGAACAAATCATATAAAGGATGATTAGATGGTAGTTTAGGATCAATGATAGCGAAACAAATGAAATGAAAAATTGTTTTCAAAGGGTTGGTCGAGGAAAGTGTGAGCCATGGATGGCAATCCAAAAGAGGGAAGATATATATTTAACTTTTTACAATGAATGAGACTTTGAGGAGACATTAAGTACAATATATATAATAATATGTAATATATTAAAAAATGAATTAAAGGGTAATAATAGAATGGACCAAAAGGTACTATCAACAAACAAGACGTTGAATCATATAATTACATGTGAAATTATTCACACAAGATTACTTGGCTTTGTTTGTCTTATACTACACAACACTAACCTCCGTACACATCACGCACGTGTACTTGATCTCTCAAACTCAGGGTCTTTATTAGTTAAGCCACCAGTGAAATATAATTTTAACGATTTAAGACTGATAATTTTGGGTTTGATTATGGCCTGATCGTTCTTTTCCGGTTGGAATATTTTAATTTTGTACACAAAAGATGTCGTCTTTTTTTTTGTTAACAGAAAATGTACCACCTATTCTATTAATTGGATCTTCTGTCTAATTTATCTATATATTACATAGCTGAGTTGTTGAATGTTTAGTTTTTCATGCTTTACACAATTGCAACTGTTTTCCAAGATAATAGACAAACTTTGTAATATATTAATTTATAAATATCTTACCAACAAAAAACGAATCACTCATGGAGTCATGGTTGTTCACTTGTTGAAATGTTTATCACGAAAAGCTGAGGAACTAATGTTAGAGTTCTCTCGATATGATCTCAATCGGAAATATACTTTTGTGAATTCAATAAACAATAAGAATATCCGCTAATTGACGAAGGGGGGGGGGTGAAATCTAGTCTAATTAATGGCTTGATCAAGGTCGACCCAAGGCCAAAATTATTGTTAGGAAATAAAGGGAATACAACTACAATGGGCCCAAATGAAACCCAATATGAGCCAACTTTCCATGACTTAATAGTCTGCCGATACCTTCTGTACCATATGAAACTTTTGTAACATCTAACATCGAGCCTCAACATACGTAGGTATCAGGCTATAAGCCTATAATAGTCTTCCGATACCTTGTGATGTTGGGCCTTATTAAGTTCAAATTTAATAAATAATCTCTGTTTAATTAAAACAATTAAAAAAGTTTATGCAACAATGCATTGCCAACAAAAAAGATATAAGTATATAAAACCTCAATTTGGCAACAGAAGTTTGACGGTTATTTATGAACATAAGTGGGATACTTCGCTAATATAGTTTGTAGTCCATTTTAATACCATGATTTGAAAATGCAAACGAATGTATATTTAAAGAAGGCCTAGCTTGTGAACAAAAAAAAAAGGAAGGCATAGCTTCAAAGTAAAGAAAGTAGAAATCTAGCTAGAGGCCTAGGGCTACAAGATAAGATGGCAAAGGATAAAAGAAACCTAGGGATGTTTACGTCTTTCTCAAAACCTAGAATATCTTTATAATTTACTTATAGAAACTATGCTAAAAATGAAATAGATTACATACTTAAGGCCATTGATTGAATCAACTGCTTCACCTCGCCGCATCAGAGACAGACACCTATGAGAATTTAGTTCAGACTATCTTCTGCATGTGCCTTCACACGTGCCTTTGGTGTTGCCTTCAATTTTCTAACCTGAAGACTCTTCTGAACCACTTGTCACATTAATCCCACGTAAAACATGAAGTGGACCTGACCATAACAGTACACTTTACCATATTGTCACAATTTTGTTTTTTACATCCGTAGTTCCAAATATCACAAACATATTAACACATTCCCCATCCAAAGTCTCAGAAATTTACATTTTTTCCCCGGATTTTTCCATAATAACTCAGAAATAGAACAGAATTGGTGAATTACAAAGTTGCAACTAAAAAAGGCTAAACAAATAAATGATGCAGAAGCTGAGATTAAATAACACTGTTAATCAAAACACAACCCACTTCCTTTTTTAATCTTTGTTTGGTAATTCTTCGCTATCGTAAGAGTCAGACTAAAGTTAAAGACTCATCATGTCGAGCTCTGACCCGACCCGATTACCAGAAACAACCGGGTTATATGCAAACAGTTCTTCATAACTGTTCACGATAGACTATCCTCTGTTTTGTCCCTTCACATACTCTGTTTATCAATGTGTCGCACTCGCACCGTTACTTTCAGTACTCCGCCGCACATCATTACCCTCCACGTGTTCATCACCATCTTCGTCTTCATCTTCGTCACAAGTACAGCTTTTTTCCGCTGGCGTCGCCAAGTAAGTAGGTTTCACGTCTCCCGCCATAATCACCAAGAACTTCTCCGGCAAAGCTACAGCCTTCACCGCCTTATCGGGTTTCTCATCTCCGGCTTCAAGATCTCTGTCTCTGCTCTGGTTTTCCTCGCCGTCGAGGTAACCGGAGAGACGCCAGTAAGAGCAAGCGAGGATTAGAAGAGCAAAGGCGATGAGACCAAGCATCGCAGCTAAACCACCGAAGAGATACGGAACCGGTGAATGCCACGGCGAGTGAGGGACTCCCATGGCTGTTCTGTTCGCGTCGACGTTTTCTCTTGGAGGGTAATATTGTCTTCCTTCCATTTTCTTGGACTGAGAAAGAGAGAAAGAACAAAAGAAGTGGTTTTGAGAATTCTTTTTTTTTTCCTAATAGAAAATGTTTTGGTGAGAGGAGGAGAAGTGTGACGAAAGGATTTATAGAAGAGAGCAAGCGAATTAACGTTGTGGATTGTGTGTGACGTATAATTCATTTTGTTATTATTTTTTGCGTATGAGATTCTTTTTGGTTCGTTTTTTTGTGTGTTTGTTTTGTAAGGAAAAGTGAGATAAAGAAAAAGAAGAAAACAACGAATACAGTTTATGTTTATCAATTATCATTAATGATGATTTTGTGGAGTCGTGACGTGATAACTATGTTTTGTATTTTTTTGTACCGTTTTGCTAAAGTAATTGAGGTTATGTAGGTATATCAACACAATTGTCTATGAATTCCACAAGTTCAAAATAAAATAAGTTTTGCTATAAAATGAAATTAATGTGTGATGTATCAGCAAACACTCTTAATCGATTAATTATTTTCTCTCCAACTTGAGAGGTTGTAGAGACTTCAAAATCATTGACAGTTTCTATAACCTGCATCCATCTATTTATACAGTTTCTAAATTTGCTTACATGTCAATATTTCTTTTTTTCTGGAATACGATGCGATTGCGTGTGTGTAAATTTTTGTTTTTACGATCAAAATATTTACAATTTTACATCAAGAACTTATATGTACATTCGTAACCAATAACAAATATCCATGTGGGAACTAAAGAGTATGCCGAGCTTCTAATTTTATGCGTATAGATAAGGTTATGCATGTGTATCTAGCGAGACGTCTAGTTATGAGTTTGCGTTGGTTAGTTAGGTGATCAGTTGGGACCCAAATTAAGGTGGTGTCTTTCTTAATTAGTATTCCTGAATTACCACTTTAAAGCTTAATCAGTGGTTGGTTTCGAAAAATATCTTCGTATCAATCATACTTTAAGAGATAAACAATGGAATTGTAATATAAGTTAATCATTAATTGCAACACTTAAAAACACTGTTTTAGATAATTAACAACCATTCACATACTACATAGTGTCGAATCCACTCAAACAACCTCTAATATATTTAATGACTTTGTGAGAATATGAGTATCTTCTTAGACCTTAGTATGTTATGTTATATGAGCAGCTTAAGATGAACATATATTTGATTATAATACCTCTATTTTATAACTTACAGCAGATAAGTAAATCATGAAACATGAGTCATGAAGTTCATGAAACACGAGTCATGAAGTTGATGAATTTTAATTAGAATAAAGAAACAAAAAGACAAACCCAATGATTGATGATAACTATAATTAGTAAAAGAGTCTTCTGCGGAAGTGAGAGGATTTAAGAGGCAATTAAGGAGAATTAGATAAGGACAAGAGACTGACCGAAAACGGTTCCTTTAAAGCCGCTAATATTAGGTAAGCGATGCAAACGTGAAGGGATGGCCGCAAACGCTGTAACCGTTAACGCCAAACAAATAAAGTGAACGTTACCTAAAACAACAAAAAATACTATATGTTATGTACAATTTTTCTTACTTCGAATCCGAGTATTTATTAATAGCTAACATTATTGCAGCTCAAAAATGTCGCATATTGATTTTGATCTATCAGTGGAACTTCATACCATACTTAACATACTAACATATGTGCATGATCCTACAGAAGGAAAACAAAAAAAGAGAGAAAGGAAAAACAAACAAAGAAAGGAATGAATAGTTAAAGAAAAATACAAACGAATGAATAAGGATAAGACCTTATACTCTTGGGAAGTAAAGGTTTAAAGACTAAACACTCGCAACGGCATTTTTTAAGATATATCTTTGGGTGAATTTAATAAATAATCAGATAACTTTTATTAAAAAAAGTTAGTGAAAAATTAGAGAGAGATAGAAAAGTGAGAGAGTCAAAACAAAATTTTAAAATTTTAACTTTTTTAGATTATTGAATGCAATTTTTGGTATTTTTTCAAGATAAATAACATACTCATATTTATATATATATATATATCAAAATAATAATAAAACCAAAATTTCAATTTAGTCTATTCAATTACTATGTCTAATATATATCTAAAATTATTTATTACAAATTGGATCGATTTAATTCTAAAAACAATTAATAGAACGAAGTTATTAATAGATTTATTATGAATCAAATTGATATTTTCTAAAACTGATGTAAGAACTGAATATAAACTTTTTTAGTTTCCAAGAGCCTGAATTCAAACCAAATTAAAAGGCTTAATTTAATTTAGTTATCGTGATTACCATCCAATTTTCCATGGTATATTGTTATTATCATAGATCACGTGGAACGAAAATCTTTATTAATGAAAAATAAAAACAGACGGTAACCCACCCACCACCGAAGTATGCTTTAACAAGTGACTATCGGTGTTATGATTAAAAAATGCAGCAAAATCATCACTCTAACAAGAACAACCAAATTGCTGGGGAAGGCATGTTATTAGGCTCTGCTTCTTTGTAATTCCTCCTTTCAATATATGAAATTAATGTCTTTAGCAAAAACATACCAAATTTTACGTTTTAATATTATTTTAGTGTAATGAAAGAAAAAAGAGGAAAAGTGGAAAACCCCAATGAAAAAGCTGGAAACAACATATCAACAACATATCCCTGAGACCTCCTCAATTATCTCATCAATGCTACCTAAAGATATAACTTGAAAAATATATGAGATAAAGGGTCCCCCACAATTTTGCACAGTCTATTTGGGTCAAGTTGCTATCATTTGCTTTTTTCCTGTTTAGTCAAACACATTGAGAAAACGATTAAAAGAACTGAAATCAATAGAACTCACTCTTTATTTATGTTCCTATTTTTATCCATCAGTTGTAAAAACCCTAACGTTCAAACTTTTACGCAACTCGTTTAAGACAGCAGAGAATAATCTACATATTTTTCGAGTAAAAACTGTTGGAAGTTCTTCTTTTACTGTTTGAAACTTAGTTAAAAACAACCGACTATATTTGCCGGTATTTCAAACTTCGACGGTAGCTGATAAAACATCGTAAGAACATGCATCAGAAGTTTTAAAATTTGTTGGGAAATTATTGTAGTGATACTTATACTCAACTTTTCTCTAAACCGACAAAATTATCAATAATTGAAAATATTCAAAATTTATCAAAATCGTCCAAAATAATTAACTCAAATGACAAATCGATAGCCGTAAGCTTTTTTGGTTTTCAATACTTTTGAGGTTATTCGTAGCGAGTTCGCTCCCATCCCTCGTATAACGGGAACCATGTGAACAACATTAAACATTTGATTCCCAAACTCGATATGTATTTAGGCTAGGCTTTTTTTTTCTTTTTCTTTTTGTCTTTGCGTGAGAAAGATCTAACATATAAGCTTCTTTTTTTGCTAAATATATATAAGCTATTCTCTGCATGTTATTTTCTGCCTATATATTTTTATTATAAATCCGTGTAATGATAGTATATTTTTATAACATTTCAAAAGTGCGAATTATTTTATCTGTTACATATAAAAAGAAACTAAGCCAAGCCATTCACCTTCTCGGGGTCTCCTGGCAATTAAATAATTTAAGAGGAATATTTGTTGTGATTATTCTTGTCGCCGAACGAAATTTCGAACTACTCGTATGAATAAATATGTAACAGAATAATGGTTTGTTGGAAATATTTGAATAAATAATTGACAATAAAGGGTCCACTTCTCAGCGTCAGCTTCCACTCAGAGGTACACGTCAAGGACAAACGATAATTCCATCATTTCCAATCACTTACGTTTTTTTTTTTCTTGTCTATTCCAATCACTTACGCTACGTCCTCATTTCCACGCTACTCTTCTTCTTTGTTTTATTTATCATTAACGATACAGATATAATAGTCATTTAAGGAGTCCACTTATGCTGTGTTAATAATCTTCTACTATTTAATATGATTGAATATAGAAGGGAACATTTATATATTAAAAGAAAACAATGTTCTGACAAAGATTCCAACCAAATCCCACTCTTTCATTAATCTATTGCGATTAAGTTAAACTCTCATTTTCATTATCAGTTTATATATGTGAATTCTCTAAAGTGAAACCCACAGGTTTTGGATCCGATGGGTGTATTTCATCCCAAATCATACTTAACAGGAAGCATTCTTAAATCTACAGTGTAAACTAATTTAAATAGAATATAAGTTATAACTACGCATGTATTTGACCCCAAATAAAAAAGTAGATATAAAACTATTGTATTAAAATTTACGTGGTCCGTCCGGCTCTATGTCCTAACATGAGTTTGGTAAATGTTCGCCAATAATTTTTTTTATGCATGAAACTATATTAAGTCTAACCATCATTAAACAGACACGTTTGAAGGGTAGATAATATAGAAAAATAACTTGGGAATATACAAGTTTCTAAATCAATGTAATGGTAGATACATTACAATACTTATACTTTGGGGATAAAAGGTTCATATTCCATTTTTCCCGGTATTTTGTTTTTGGGCGGATAATTAAATACTTTAGCGCAGAGAATATAAGTAACGAAATTAATTAACATAACAAGGATAGGGAACTGCTGCTCGCAAGAAGAGAGAAGATGTGTCATAATATATATGGTTTATTAGTAGACAACAAAATGATGGTAAAGCGTGTTCTTTGGAGAGATGGAAGTACAATTATTTGGGAGACATGAATATATTGATTACTTTCTTACAAGAAATATAGTCCCACGTCTTAATAATTTGATTTTAATCTTTTTGGAACAACATTATTTTGACCCCCACATGTAATATATATATACACTATATAATACTCCTTCAAAATTCTCAATTTCCATGTACATATCTTCAAATATAATATAAGAAGTTGTTGGGTTTTATTTTGTTATTGGTGCTAATCGGTTAATTACTAACTGCTACCTATAAGTAAATAGTTTTGACACAGTTTAGGAAAAAAAATATCTAAGACGTACAAGAATTCTAAAAGAGAGGAGGATAAAGCACATTAAAAAAGTCAAATAATAAAAGCGAAGCCAATAAAAAGAAGCTAAGTGTTATGTTTTGTTTTTTTTTCTTTTGATTTCTAATTTGTAAATTATTTTAATTATTTGATATATCTGTAGTCAGTTTCTCTATACGAGAATTATGTGAGATTTAATTAGCGTGAAGAAATCGAAAAGCGTTAGTAAGCAAATTCCGTGACTAGTTAAAATCTTAGCATCTTTATTTGCTTGGTCCCATCAAAGCTCACTTTAACGTTTTCATTCAAAAGTTTGTGACGATTTTTTGGAATAGGCCAATATAGAGTTTAAAAAAAAGGGCAATATAGAGAACTTTTGTTTTTCTTGATAGCAAGATCAATCATTCAGTTTTGCTTAGTTTATATTTAGAATGATGTGTAATAAATAAGCTATTGGTTTATGTACCTTACAACCCATATTTATATCCATTTTTACGTTGTAATATGAACCATCAAGAGTCAAGACACGATATAAGATCCTAAAAATTTAAACCTGTAAGAGTTATAATTAATTTAGTTCTTTTTTTGTCCATATAGTTGATTCGATTTAAGATAGTTGATTTCTGTTTGTTTGGTATGTGCATTTATAAAATAGATAATTGTAGAAAACAGATTTGTTACTGGCTAATTTGTTTGGATCCAATTTTGAATCTCACCGTAGCTGTTTATAAACCTGGACGTTTGGATATTCGGATCCAATCGAATTTAGTTATTTCGAGTATAAGAATTTTGGTTCGATCCGATTTTGAATTAGTTCGATTCAGATATTTATTACTAAAATATTGAAAATATATTCAAAAATTCAAAAGTATATACAAACTTTTTAAAATATACATGAATACCCTAAATTATTTACGTTAATCTGATGATTTTTTAAAAAAATATATCAAAGTATAGATGAAAATTCAAAGAAAAACTAAAAGAATATTTAAAATATATTTATAGAAAAATAACTTTATACATGTAATATGTTTGGATTATTCGAATTATACGATACCTACAGATATCAATGTTTAGAAACCATCAAATATTTTTATTAAAATCGGTTTGATTTTGGTCCGGTTTTTTTGGGACCAATTTCAGGTTCTGGTTTTCGGAATTTGTTGCCCACACCTAACGTATTGCTTAGTGGATTTGGTACTAATAGACACTACTGAGAAATTGCAAGTGGTTCGTACGTACAAATGGCAATTAGTACTTTATGAAAGTTATAACTCATTGGTCCAATTATATAATGTTTCTTCTGCGAGTGTCCGTCTACTCATATTCCACTCCAAAATCTTAGTTACTTCCTGTCTGAAACCAACCTTGCCAATTTGGTCGTCTTTATATCATAGATAAGTACGCACTTTATAAATATGATTTTTATTTTTTTGGTGTGGAAGTGGGTTATTCACAACTACATTGTCGACTTATATGGTAAGAAGAGATTAATTTACATTGAAAAGAAGAAGTCAAGATCATTATTATTGTCAATCTCCTTTGACGACCAAAGACTGGTGAGGGACTCTCTTGATGTCAACAAAGGTGGAGTAGTCTTTGTTTATTGGCTGTTTCCATGGCTCTCCATCCATTTGCATAAACGCATCTTTCCATTCTCCTCCTCTTATCTCTAGCCGTATCGCCGCCGCCTGCACATAAAAAAGCACATTATTTTGGGGTTTAGCTATGTTTTTTTTTGTCAAACGAATATATAACCGATATACTGTGTGTATGTAAATATTAGAAATATAATCCCTCTATTCTAATTTATAAACTGTTTTAACTACAAACGCACAGATTAAAAAACTAAATTTTGTCTAAAAATCATTTAATTAAATGATTAAAAACAATGTAAAAAACAAAAAAAAAGGAAAAAACAAATGACCACTTAAAAACTTCCGGTGATATTTAGAACTTTTGGACCTGTTTGAGCAAAATTTATTAGTTACTGTTGAATTTAAATTAACTACTAAGAAAATCTAAATTATTGAGAATCAAAAAATGGAACAAAAAAAATTCTAAAACATCATACAAATTAGAAAAGAGAGAGTAAATGTTATGATACGAACAACCAGTTCGATATGTTTTCAGTTTAAACGATTTTAGGATACTTTATAAAATAATTAGGATTAATAACAGTTATTTAATTATGTAAATAACATTTTAATTTGACATTTTCTATCAAACTAAAAAAAAAATTCTGATTTCGTTCCCGTCCCACTTCTAGACGAATCAATTCTATACTTGGTTACTTATTCTTAATTAAGAAAACATTCCTATATGAAAAGAGAAGTATGTTTGAGGGTAAAAAACAAAATACTGATGAAAATATTGGCCACCTCATGTTATGATGGTTATAGGTCGATATGATATAGGTAGGTTTGATAAGGACTGGTTCAAAACAGGCTATATAATATTTCAAAACCTAAAGTCTAGTCTTGGGACTTTAGAACCAAACCAACATTTAATTGTCAACTATAAAGCAAAAATAGCATGTTCGATGGATCCGATCCAATCTCGGTTATGGCAGGATAGGAATTTACGCACGGGGCGGGTCCAGACCCTAACTGTTTCATAATCTAAAAAAAGTCAGTCCCGATTTGTCAATACCAAAAAGAAGTACCTGTGCAATGTGTTTTGCAGAGATGAGTTCAACCATAACGAAGGAAGCATGCCATCCTTGCTTTAACCCAAAGATCTCAAGAAGCCCATCATCGGCTTGGGCCTCCACAAAGCCTCTCTGTTACGTACGACACAAGCAATGATTAATACTTGATAGTGTGAAAAATTAAGCAGATGAATAATGAAGAGACGGGTTTGTTTTACCTTCTCAAGATAATCTTGTTTGAGATTTCCCCAAGGGTTTCTTCCACTTCCGTAGCTATGTAGATTCAATGCAACAACTGCTCTTACACTGTCCCAAAAACCATCAAAACACATGTATAACTAGAAAAACCCCAATTAAGAAGTTGAGAATATGTGTTCTTATTTCTAGTCTGTAAGATACCTCTTGGGAACTGGTACCTTCTCCCATTCGGATGAGTCTAGTTTTTTGATATGTAATGTCATTATGTTCTTGAGACCCCTACAACCCGAAAATTACAAATCGGTTTAATTAGACCACATTTTGGGGTTATAACATGTGGTGTTTTGGTGTTTTTAAAGACCTTAAACCGGGGTCATTTATGCAATGTGTCATGAACCAACCCTGAGAGCAACCGTAGCCTGAATAAATAAGCTGCAACAACAAAATGTTAGTTTTTTTATCTTCTTAATCTAATCAAACTCTCAAAAGACTTGGTCTATACCTTATTGGCGATAGGCCCATTGGCAAGGTAAGGCTTTTCATTGCGCAAATGATGAAAACCGTAAGCCACTTGAGCATCCATACCTATACTAAAGTAATTGTAGAAGACTCCTTCATAGCCATTCGTTGATGGAGGCAGCTCTCCCTCTATTTTCAAACTCTGCAACAAAGACTATTTAACCACATAATACAGCACAAAACTAAAAGTTTATTTTTGTAAAAAAATGAAAACCAAACCTGGTCAATGGGACATTCTTGTGTGGTCTTTAAAGAATAAGGATGATCTTCAATTTCACCAGACGGCATAGTAATCAAAATATTCCAACTGCATCAAAACATTAAGCAAGGCTCGATAACATATTTGTTCATATATCATGCTTTCTAGCGGTTCTAAATTTACCTATCTAGACGGCTTATTGGAGCAACACTTGCCCTATGAAGTGTTCTTTTTATCGCAGACTTCCACGCAAATGGGAAAGAACCTCCCTGAAACACCAACATAACCCTAGTTAGAACATAGCTTTCCACAAGTTTAAGGATACAAACTAAGATCCTTTTTACCCATCCAAAGCTTCTAGAAAGATCGTTTCCGGTTCCAAGTGGCATTATCGCAACGGGAGGAACAGGTAGGCGGTTTTGTAAACTGAGTTCGCCGAGACATCCTAGAACCCAACCAACGGTTCCATCTCCACCTGCAACCTATAATGAGTGATCAAAATCAAACCAGATTGGATTGGATCAATCAAGAAAACCAAAAGAGAAATTAAAAAAAGTACCACAAGTCTCATCTTTTCACGAATCTCTTTAGCACATTCGTCTCCTTGTGCTGCTAATGCCTCTAAACATCCCAATCCATATCTAATAAACTCGTCAGGCTTCACTTCCGTTAGGTCAAACACCTGACAAACATTTGGGATTAGGTTCATCCCTAAGTTTTTGTTGACTGAATCAGAAACTGTGTTCACCTGTTCTTCGCTGATTAGGTTCTGGAGGCGTTCTTTGATGAGCGGACCTTGACGACCACCGCTTTTGGGGTTCACAAAGACCATCAGAGGAACTTCCGGCGTTGTATAGCTGTCTAAAGGTGGCGCTACGGAGGAAGATGAAGCTTCGGAGGAGTCGTCTTTACGGAGGATGCATTCTCGGATCGCGAGCCGGAGATGTTTCGGGAGCATGACTCTTTGACGAAGCTCTGCTTTAGAGACCCTTATGCTTGCGAGATTGACCAGTTGGTAGACTTTCATCGCTCCGAATGAATCCAGCGAAGAATGTCGTGGAATCATCCTCGCCGTCAATGAATCTCCGCACGACGGAGGTGAGTCCATCTTTCTCTCTCTCTAAAGGAAACGTTGGAAAGATTGAGACTTTTTAATCTTCGTGACGCATCTATTCGAAGGGATGTGAAACTTTTTGGTGTAACGTTTAGATACGACGAAGTATGAGAAGATAAGAAGCTTTTTTGATCAAAGGAAGGATAAGATCTGAAAAACCAAAATGAATTGAAACAAATCCGAGAGGAAGAGAGAGAGATTTGTGTTCTGTTTGGTTCTGTTATCGACCGTTGAGCTTTTTTTCAGGATAAAATAAACTACCTTTGCCATTTCCCACCAAAGTTTGTTAACAGCTCGGGCCCATTATTTTGGATAAAACTGGTAGTATTGGGCTTATAAAGGCCCATTTAAAAGCCTGTATATTGTTCATTCTGATATTGCAAGGAATGTCAACGCAACTGTCACTACTACCGAACAAGAAGAGTAGACTAAACTCAACAGAAAGTCTGAAACTCTTAAGGTGACCAAGCTTCTCTTCTCTTGTCTTTGTCTACATTGGTGTTTCTCTCGATTGAATCAAAGGGTAGGGTTCTCTGAATACCAAAATCTTCGTAGTCTCTCGATCTCCTAATTCCAGTTGCCATTTTTTCTTTTCGGAATCGGATTTGTGGAAACTTGAATGCGATTCATGTTTCGGAAATTCTATTTCCTTTTGTAGCTAACCATGAATATTGTATTGATCAGGACAATGCATGTTGATCCAATTAAATTTATGTAGATACTGTTTCTTTTGATTTGATGTTTATCAGTTTCCATGGAGATTAGATCAATATATCTGTTGATAGTTTATAAGAAACTTTCCACTAGATTGATATGGAGGCAAGAACAGTTACTTGTTGGCCTATCATCAACTGTGTTTTTACAGATTATTCTGACTCTTTTCTACATCCGTTTATCTTTATATTATGTTTATGTGTCATGGTGAGTTTCAGATGTCAGGGACAGATTTCAAAGTGGTGCTAGAGACATTCACATTCCCTGCTGAATCAGCTCCATTCAAGAGTTGTCATGCCTCTACCATCGTTGAGGTTAAGACCACCACAAGTCTTGTTGCTTTTCCCTCTTTAGTGTAGTTTTACTGATGGAACTCAGCGGTTTTTTTTTAATGTTTTTGTGTGAAAATAGGTTGTGAAAGATCACTTCGTGGCTGCGTATTTCGGAGGCACGTTTGAAGGAGCACCTGATGTCAAAATATGGTTGCAGCATTTCAAGGTAGACTCACTCTTAATCATTTTGGAGTCTCGAGATCAGTGTTATGCTTGACAATTGATTGGTTCTCAGGATGGTCAATGGGAATCACCGGTTATTGTCGATGAACAGCCAGGAGTTCCAATGTGGAACCCTGTCTTGTTCAAGCTTCCATCTCAAGAGCTCTTATTGTTTTACAAAATCGGCCAGGAGGTTCAAAAGTATTGCAAAAAGTTATTCACTGGCTCTCAGTTTTACAGGACAACCCTTTGCTTGTTTCATTCCTTTGATTTCTCTTGTTTTTGGTGGAAAGCTCAGGTGGAGCGGTTGCATGAAACGTTCATATGACAAAGGTAGAACCTGGACTACCAGAGAACAGCTTCCACCTGGGATTCTTGGACCCATTAAAAACAAGGTGCTTGTTACATTGCATAGACTCGTTTGATTAAACCTTTACAATCCCTTAGAGACTTTGCTTGTTTCTTGTGCAGCCTATTTTGCTGGAAGACGGGACTCTCCTTTGTGGATCATCTGTTGAAAGTTGGAATTCTTGGGGAGCGTGGATGGAGGTTTATTTCAGTACTCCTATACCAGTCTGAGTATGCTGCATTGGTTTTACGCTGAAATTAATGTGTGCCGGTACAGGTGACTTCAGACGCGGGTAGATCATGGAAAAAGCAAGGCCCAATATACATTCAAGGGAAGAGTCTTAGCGTGATCCAACCGGTTCCATACCAAACCGAAACTGGGAAATTACGGGTTTTACTCAGATCATTCACCGGCATTGACAGAATCTGTATCTCAGAATCTTCTGATGGCGGTGAGAACTGGAGTTTTGCAACACCAACGGTTCTCCCAAACCCAAACTCAGGTTCTTGAAACCGAAACAGTTCATAATACTGAATACTCTTGGCTTTAGCTCATGAGTATATGGACAGGTATTGATGGAGTCAACCTACTGGATGGTAGGCTAGTCCTTGCTTACAACACAGACTCACGAGGTGTCCTCAAAGTAGGAGTTTCTTTAGACGACGGTGATTCTTGGACCGATGTTTTAACATTGGAGGAATCTCCAGGAATGGAGTTTTCGTATCCAGCGGTTATACAAGCCGGAGACGGTAATGTCCATGTCACTTATACATATAACAGGACACAGATTAAGGTAACTAAAATCAAGACAGATTTAATGTGATTATATGAGTTTGGTTTCTTTTGTTTTCTATTCAACACTTTGAGTGGTCTCTACGCGCAGCATGTCGTGCTCAAGACTGCGACAGATATCGATCCCGAGCCATACCAGAAACACGGTGAAGCATGACGAGGACACGTGGACGTGGATTTTGTACGAACCCACTTTAATTAATGAGTATTTTGGGGTCGAGTTTGTGGAACGTGACATTCTTCTTACGGAAGAACAAAGATTGTTTCTCTTTCTTGTCTTGTAAGTTATCGATTGATCGATTCTTGAGTTCGTAAATTTGCTCCTACTAGTTGTCCACTTGATAAAATATTGTCAAGAAAATATTTATTTATCGAAATCATATAAGTTAGAGATTTACTTTACGTATACATCATTTATGGATACATGCAAGACTTATTTAAATAATTGTAGACTATAATCCAAAAATAATAATGAAAGGAAATACTTCGTTGTCGGTATAGTTGAGTTGTATTAAATTTGGCTGTGAGTAATGAAATCCATTTTTTTAAAATGGAAAGGAACTAAATAAGTGAAGACCATATCGATTTTCGGTTTCCAAATTCGGGAAAAAAATCATTAACTATCATTTGTGTGTCATCTGTAGCGTTTACATTACGTATCAATTAATTTGTGAGCACAGGATTGAGAACTTCAGTAGAAAATGTGCTATCTTTAATCTCCGACAGGGAATCGGGTTACCCGAATTAATCAGTAGTACAGGACTGTGTGGGTATCAAGTTTATCGTCTATCTATGTATTAGACAAAATTTTAACAAATTCAAACCAATCTACTACTAAAATTGATATCTTTATATATATATATAGTTATCGGGAATAATTTTTATCAATAGTCATGGAGATTTCTGGTGACCAAATTTATTCCAGAAACTCGACTAAAAACGTACATTTTTGTTACAATTGTCCCGATCGAGAAAGTTAATTGTACAGTTACTAAAATGATTTTTATAATCATATCGTACTATTCAATACGTGATCTATATATAAACCGCCTGGCCGCATATCGAATACGGAAAATACCATGGCTAGTGTATATACACATCCTCATGATTAATAGTTTAATAATAAGTCTAGAAAAAATAAAAGGTATGTGTCTAGGTACACAGCAGAATATAACGGTAAACCTTTTTGTTCTTTTAATACATAACTTTGTTTTGTTTTTTTTATTGGTTAAATCATTTTATTCCTGCTAAAATTTGTATATGTGTGGTGTGTGTGGCTTGTGGTGTGTGACTGTGTGGTGTGTGGTGTGTGGTGTGGGGGGTGTGTGACTATGTGTGTAAGTTCTTTAACAAAAAAATGAACAGCGGTCTGTGCGTGTGTTCGAGATAAGTATGTATTTTTAATATATTATATAATGAATGTGCCACGTTGGGATACTAGCAGAAAATCGTATATACGTATATAAATCTTTTATTCACCAAACTAAAATAGCGACCGACGAGAAAACAAAAAGAAAAATGGAGTAATGTAATAATGTAATAACTAGATTCGGATCCGTACGGGATATATTGCTTATTATTATTTTTACAATTTTTAATTTTAAAAAGATTAAAAACCTTACATTATTAAATAAAACTAAAATAAGATATAAAAATAGGAAAATCGAATCAATTTTGTTTTATATTTTAATTTAACTGAAAAGTATTAAAATTAACTAAAGTATGTTTAAATAAAATATTAAACAATTCATTTTTGGAGAAATTTGTTAAAATATTATTCAGCAAAAATTTTGTAAACATGATAGATAACTTAAAAATTATATCATGTATAATTTAATGTTATCTTTATATTCATGAATACTATGATAAACTACATCCCTTTTTTAAAATGATTTTTTTTAAAACGTAAAGGTAATTTTTTAAAATAATGTAGTATTTAT
>KE154293.1:634082-663180 GCA_000411075.1 Sisymbrium irio | reverse complement strand
CTCAACGCAACCGCTGCAAACGCTCGCGGTTGAGGTTGGGAGGACTGCGGTTGCTGAGCTACGTAGGCTTTTGGAGAAATACCAAGGAAAGCTCTGGTTTATCGGAACCGCCACGTGCGAGACTTATCTGAGATGTCAAGTTTATCATCCGTCAATGGAGAACGATTGGGATCTCCAAGCTGTGTCGGTAGCAGCTAAAGCTCCTGCGTCCAGCGTTTTTCCGAGGTGAGTTGGTGTTTTACTTTCTTTTTTTTTGTTTTTGCTAAAGAAAGCTCTAAGCTTTTTGAGAAATCTTTGCTAATTGATTTTTCTTCTCGTTAGGCTTGGGAACAATTTGGGATCATCGGCTCAATCATTCACGCCGTTGAAGAGCTTCGTGCCTCCGAACAGGACGTTGAAGTGTTGTCCCGAGTGTTCGCAGAGTTACGAGAGAGAGCTCTCTGAAATTGATTCCATGTCTCAAGAGGTTAAAACAGAAGTATCTCAGCCGAAACAGTTGCCACCATGGATGTTGAATGCTAAACCGGTCGATCGTTTACCGGTAAGTTTACCGCTTTATGATATGATTACAGGACTAGATAAATTGTCTTGTGACAGAAACATATCATAAGATTTATCAGTGCCTAATGCTTGCGGTTTATATATAAAAAAAAACAGCAGGCAAAGGTTGAAGAAGTGCAGAAGAAATGGAATGATGCGTGTGTGCGTCTTCATCCTAGCTTTCATAACAAGAATGAGAGGATCGTTCCCATTCCGACTCCTATACCGTTGACGACAAGCTCTTACGGTCCCAATATGCTTCTTCGTCAGCCGTTGCAGCCTAAGTTCCAGCCCAATAGGGAGTTGCGTGAGAGGGTACACTTGAAACCTATGAGCTCTTTGGTGACAGAAGAGGCGAAGAAGAAGAGTCCTCCCGGTAGCCCTGTTCAGACTGATCTTGTTCTTGGACGTACAGAGGTTTGTCGATTTGAATATGTTACATATTGCGCCATGAAAATGTTTGATTAAAACCACAAACCTAAAACGTATTCGGTTTACTTGCGTTGTGCGTTTTCCAGGATTCGGAGAAGGCAGGGGATGATGTGCGAGTGAGAGACTTTCTCGGGTGCATATCGTCTGAAACAGTGCAGAACAACAACGATAAGATCAGTGTTTTGCAAAAGTCGAATCTTGAGAACTCTTTAGACATTGATTTGTTCAAGAAGCTTCTCAAGGGAATGACCGAGAAAGTTTGGTGGCAACATGATGCAGCCTCTGCAATAGCTTCGACGGTTAGTCAATGCAAGCTAGGGAATGGGAAACGACGCGGTGTTATATCAAAGGGAGATGTGTGGTTACTGTTTTCAGGGCCGGACAGAGTTGGAAAGAGGAAAATGGTGTCGGCTCTGTCTTCTCTAGTATACGGAACCAACCCGATAATGATTCCACTCGGGTCGAGACAAGATGCTGGTAGAGATGGGAACCATAACATCCGTGGTAAGACCGTGTTGGATAGGATTGCGGAAACAGTTAAGAGGAGTCCCTTCTCCGTTATCTTGCTCGAAGATATCGACGAAGCGGATATGTTGCTGCGTGCAAGTATAAAACGTGCGATGGATAGAGGCAGAATCTCTGATTCGCATGGACGTGAGATCAGTTTAGGTAACGTGATATTTGTTATGACAGCGAGCTGGCATCATTCTGCAGGGACTAAAACGTCTAGTCCAGACAACGAAGCGAAGCTCAGGGACTTGGCGAGCGAAAGCTGGCGTTTGAGGTTGTGCATGCGTGAGAAATTCGGGAAACGTCGAGCTAGCTGGCTGTGTAGCAGCGAGGAGGAGAGGTTGACTAAACCGAAGAAAGAACATGGATCCGGTTTATCATTCGATTTAAACCAAGCTGCTGATACCACTGATGATGGTTCGCACAATACGAGTGATCTAACAACAGATAACGATCAAGAAGAGCAAGGGTTTAGCGGCAAGTTGTCTCTGCAATGCGTTCCGTTTGCGTTCCATGATCTGGTGAGCCGCGTGGACGATGCGGTAGCGTTTCGGGGTGTTGACTTCGGAGCTGTGAGAAGGAAAATCTCAGATACGTTGTCGGAGAGGTTCATGACAGTTGTAGGCGAATCGTTGTCGATAGAAGTTGAGGACGAGGTGCTTCAGAGAATATTGAGCGGAGTATGGTTAGGCCACACGGAGTTAGAGGAATGGATTGAGAAGGTGATTGTTCCGGTTCTGAGCCAGCTTAAGTCTCGAGTGTCATCTACTGGTACTTACGGTGACCGTACGGTTGCTCGGCTCGAGCTAGATGAAGGTTCAGGTGAAAGGAGCGGCGGTGATTTACTGCCGGCAAGTATTACGTTGGCAGTTTGAATGAGTAAAAAAATCAGAGATAAAAGAGTTTTGTTATTGCAGTGGACTGTGGAAGGGCAGAGATGTAAATATGTCTCAACTGGTTTTGGCGGGGGAAAGGGAAACAGTTAGGGGTAAAAACAGTAAAAAACGTGTTTATAGTTTTTTTGGTTCTTTATATTTACTCCACAGTAGCTCTAGTTTTTGTGTTTATGTACGGTACGGGAGGGGTGATTTATGTAGCAATTATAGATATTTATTTGATGGATAAATAATGAAGATTAATAAAGTTGGAAGTATTTTTTTATGAATTAAAAAATCAATATTAAGAAAGTTGGTTAGATGCGAGAAAGAATTGCAATTTTTTAGTCTTCTTCATTCATATCCATAAATCTAGACTAGGGGACCATTGATTCTCGAGTTAAGAAGAGTGTAAAAGGCTAAAAGCAGTTTTCGTTGCAGAAAATCTGTAATTGCTTTAGGTTTATTGCATTTTTCTATACGAAACGAAAAAATGCAAAAGAAAAAGACAAAAATGGAAAAGGCGTAACAAAAAGTTTCCAGAAAAAGAAAGATAATACACTTAAAAAGTTGAAAAGCTAAGGTAGATACCAAAAAATAAATTGTATTAAAAGGTTGGTTCACTGAATGAATAAACATCGCATGTGTTTCGTCGTCTAATTATATATATATATATATTCAATTATTGTTTGCATTTTGACCTTTTCCTCATCCTCTGCTTTCCTTTTTTCGTTATTCAATTATAAATAATAACTAGTACTGCATTAAACTATTACTTTATCCTAAGAGCTTACCTGTTACAACTACAAAAAGGTATGACGCAAAAGTATCACAGACTTGAACACTTTTATTAAAATATCTGATCTAAACGTATACATGATGGTTAATTGTTTCTTTGCGTTGAGATAAGACTCAGCTGTCTCGTGAGGTCAGAATGTTTAGTATCTTAATTTATTTAATGGATAGTATACTAATGGTACTTAACATGACCTTTTTCCTTATTATAAGTAGAGATTAACTTTGCCAAATTACAGTTTTTTAATACCTTTTTCAGTATATTCAAAACTAAACCGAGTCTAACCGAATGAATTTGTAGATTGCAGTTCGTCCCTGATCGATCAAGTCAGATAAGATTTAATAAATGCATGGCACTAAAAAACAAGTAATAAATGTATGCTCAATAAATGTGAGAAAGATTTCAGCTTGCATGCAGGGGAGGGCAAATGGAGGACTTGTTATCAATTGGATGGCGCTGTTGATTTGGACAACTCAACTTATTGTAGAGAAAATTAAACTGTCTTTGTACGTGTTTATTATACTTTAAATACTTCCGAGTCCTTACGAAAGATCTCTCTTTTTCGTTGATACCGAAAGTCAAAAAGCGATTAAATATTTTCATTTTAATTAGTTCGATTTTGTAAATATATCAAAAAGGATCTAACTCTGATTCCTCTGTGTATTATTTTTTTTTTCTGATCGAATTGAACGTAAACAGTTTTCAACCGGCAACAAAATAATTTGCCCAGATCAGCTGTTTCCCCAAACAATATTTACAAGCGAACTATTAAACTCCACCTCAAGGCAGAAATAGAGAAAAATCCCATGAAGAGAAATCAATGATACTGAATGGAATATCATCTTATTGTAATTTCGAAAACAACAAAATGTATCTTAGATGATGCAGCTACACTACAATGTGTATTTACTTACGTTTGGATTTGCAGTTTTAAAATGTAATATGAAGAAAACTGAGTCATACGAGACATAAAAGCCTAAGATATATCAGAACTTAAATCCAAAAGTAAACATCAAGTTTCAACATGATCCTCCTAAGCGACAAAGGGTAACAAAAGAGCCTAAACTAAAAGATTAAAGTAGCATAAATCCGAGGTTAAGCACCAGTTGTTACCATAAAAGTACAAATGATAATTAGACATCAGTTTTTAACGAAATGAGCTTTGATGGATCGAACAACTCCTCCTTGACGTAGAATCTCGCATATGATCAAACCTTCAGGCTTGGCATTGTTTCTTTTATAGATTTCTTCCCACCTGCGAACTACAGTACGTCCATCTTTCCATTCTCCAAGCTTTCCTTCTAATTCACCAAATCTATCGATGAAACGGATTGTGCTACCAAACTTCAAATCATAGTCTTTTATGACCTGCGTAGCAATTACCTGAAAGCAACAAATACAACAACAAAATGAATAAGAAAATATAGTTGAACTCCTAAGAAAATGAGAAAATAACTTCCACTGAAGAGTTTTACCAATACAGGTCTACACGTCGAAGCTGCGATAAAGCAAGGGTTAGTGGGATCATCAAGATACATTTCCGGATCACCAATAGCTTCAGCACGTTTCTTTTGCGAAGACCCTCCTGATGAAAGATCACTCAGTTAAAGTACTCTTTGCATGAAAACGAAACCAAAGATAGGTTAGCTTTTTTTACCTTTCCTTGAACTCTGAGCTTTTTTAACTTCACCAACCGCTGTATCAGCATCATCTTCATCGCTGCTTCCCAATGAAAGAGAAGTGATCATGTTCTGATCGTTATCTTCTTCTTTCTCCATGTCGTGATAATCATCATCATCATCATCATCATCATCATCACTACCAGTTGTTTCATCCTCATCATCATCTGAAATTTCTTGTATTTTGACAGGAGCTTTTGGTTTCACAGGGAGACCATCACGAAACATGCTTACAAAGAAGCTTCGGGAACCATCGTAGGCGAACAAGATAAAGTCTCCATCAATGGGATCATTGTCTGTGATAAACTTAGACCAACCATCTTCGAAGCCAGTCGTCTCGTCTTGGCTTTTTGTCCATTTGACAGTCCAGAAGTTTCCTTCTGGCTTCCGGAGAACAGCTGTCTGAGGGAGAGGTTTCGGGTAGTACTTTGTGTGATCACTTGGGAGTGCCTACAACAATAGCATACAAATCCACTTAGTGACACAGACATATCAAGAACAGAGAACTCAAGTTGAACAGAGGAATCAGAATCTCTAGGAACACACGAACTTGCCACATGTAGTATCATACAAATTATCTACATTGTCGTACACTCTAGCAAAAAACGTAGTTTGTGAACAGAAAGTTACATTCCTTTTCAGAAAACCAAACCGAGAGATAGAGGGAAAGAGTAAAATTACCAAACGTTGAGAAAGAGAAAGATCATGGGAGTTATAGACTATGAAGAAGTCTGGGTAGGGAGTAAAAACCATCTTCTTCACTACAATAGTCTCTTGCTTGCGTCTCGATTTGGGAGATGAAGAAGCTGTAGCTTTTGGACAAGTGCATACAAAAACACAAGGTTTTTAGTGTGTGTATAAAGTTCTTGAGAGTGAAGCTGAACATTACCAAAAAGCCCCTCCCTAACCGCTTACGTCATAGTCGTAAAGCATCGGTTTGAAACGTCACTTCTGTATGGCATACTGGCCTTGGTAATGAGTCTAATGACTAATAAGAACGTTAAAAGTTCTGTACTACCAGCAGAGAATCCCAAAATGGAATTTGTGTGATATGTAGAAATTCAAACTCTTTCAAAGTGTTAATAGTTATCCATAATTAGTTGGAAGCGAGGCCCAACCATTGACATATTCGTTAACGATATATGAGCCCATATAGGCCGAAAAAGCCCAGTAAGTAGAACCAGAAATTGTAAATAAGGTTGAAAAATGAAAAGTTGATGTTAACAAGCTTTGTAAATTGTAAACGAATAATGCGACTTTGCCGCCCGGGACGAAAATACAAATATTTTTGTGATTTTAGTCTCCAGACTCGGACAGTGGGATTGGAAATGATAGAACAAACTTCTCTTGCGATTGCGAATGGACAATTAGCGTCAATTATGGCATTATTTAAAAAAATAAAAAACGTTAAAAAATTTATATGTCACGGAAATGCCGTAAAGATAAAATCTGTTTAGGAAATATTTCATTTGTTCATTAAAAAAAGGGGTGAATAAGATGTAACAATTTTTTTTCTGTTACTAATGATACTTGGAAAAAGAAAATCATGAGCCTTGGAAAATTAAGATATCTAATCATTTTTGTTAAAAAAGGATATTATAATATACCATTCTACCATATGATATAGTAGATTAGTATATGTGAATAATTAATTTGGTCTCAAATCAGACTTTTGAAATTTCCATTTCTATCGTGTTTTCAGTCAGAAATTAAAGTTTGTCTCAGATGAAAATGCACTCGAGTTCAGGTTTGGGATGGAATGGGACACACAAGTTGAAAAAAATTCATATAGAGGCTTTCATAATTGTGTTGACCCAAAACAATACTGTTCATTTATTAATACTGAAAATCTGAGATCGTTTTGAAAAGTGACAAAAATGGTGTACTATTCGTAAATCAAAACTTATTACAACCGGAAAAAAGAAAATCTAACATCATTTACGAATAACGAATTAGTGAAATTTGATGGAATTGGAGTTGCATGAGTGATGCTTTTTCCAAATTAACAAAAAGGTAAAAAATTTACTAAATAAATTGGACGATCAAAGTCGTCCTGTCCCACTTTCTATATTGGTATAAGAGATTCTTTGACTTCAGAGTTAAGACAATCGATACGTTGAAGAATCGGTACTAACTAAAGCATGCATGGCTACTACTGCTTCAATTTTTAAAACCTATTTTTCTTTCCTTTGTTTCTGAAATTAATTAGGAAATAATAACAATATTAAAAGCCCATCAGAGAGAAGAACAGAGAAAGAGACAGAAGCTTGACAATGTATTGTCACATCCCAAAGTTTGTGATGATTACACCTATTTATACATTTGCAGCTTTTTGTTTGTTCTCCTCTTACATATAAAACGCCATTAAATACAATTAACTGAATTACAGTAACTACTCACCAGTCTCTCACATTTTATTTTTGTAAAAGAATGTAAAACTTATTTTTACAAAGGTTTTGACCAGTTTTCACATTTGATTTGATTTATATTTTAGTGAAGAAAATATTAGAGCTATGACCAGTGTCCATCTTACAAAAAGAGAGTATTTCTTATACGCGTTAATCTAATCTTTTTTGTGTAACCAAATATTTTGCATTATAAAGTAAGTTATCCTACTGTGCACAAAAACAAGTAAGTTGTCTAGTACTTTTTGTTGTTGGATGTTTTAAATCGTCTAATTAACTTTTTTTCTGTCATCAGTTTTAAATCGTCTAACTATATATACATCAGTATGTCTCCAATAAACTATATATGTAGGTTTATGTACATCTTTTCATCTACATTTCTCATTTTTTATTTGAATTTTACAGTATAAAACAGTAATTTATATGAAGATAATAGATTCTAAAAACAATATGAGGAAGGTTAGCTCTGTTGCTATATTACACGAGAGAAGGTAGAGAAGGACATATATTAACCCAATGAATGTCCGGTCTAGCTTTATATAAAGAGAAGTATTGATTTTATGCTTGGCGGTTTCAGTATTATGTTTTCCATTTATGTCGTCTTTACTTATTTTTCTGAGAATGGGAAACCCTAGTTTTCTTAAATGATACGTAAAACGAGAATAGAGGACATGTCAAAGGTAAAAAAGGAGAGAGCTAAAATTTATTCCTCCCGAATTTCGTAAGTCAGATGGTGAAAAAAACGTGACAGAGAGCAACAGTCTCAGGTAAAAAAGAAAATCTTTAAACTGAGGGCATATCTAGATAAGAAAAACGAGCCAAATATTTTTGAAACAAACCTCTTGAAATACTAATCCGTTGAAAAAAGAAGTTAAATATGTTGTTCAATTTTTATTGTACGTCTCGTGTTATATGCGGAGGATAACTATAGTCTATATATGTATTTTTGTCAAGGAAATTCGAGCATAAATATATGCTTTGCCCGAAACACAATATTTACGATTTAAAAGTGCTAAACTAGAAATTCGTTTTACGTGTAGTCTCAGCTATCGTTTGTATGGGCACTTGAATTTTGTTGAGATTTTTATTTTATTTATTTATATACTTAGACTCTCTGACTATTGGTAGAATAAATTATAGGAGCTTTTGATATAACGTGTACAAGTAAATTAAGAGCTTTGTGTGTTCTTGCACTTTCGTCCCCTATGCTTCATACTTACACATTCATAATCGGAATCTACATACCGAATCTATCTTGAATAAATTGAATTGTTTAAAAAATCTTTTGGTTAATGCGTGTATTACAAATATAATTTTATTACTGTTGTTTCTGTTTTACTATCTCTCTCGCTTTCGTTGTTTCTTTTTTTAATTAAAAGCCTAGCTTCTCTATACTACTTTCCGTTCATTTCATCCTCCTATTTCCCTATATAAACGCAACTTCACCTGCCCTCTCACATCATCACTTCAGAGCAAAAGCATCATATCATTCCTCTTCTTTCCCTTTTTTTTTTTTATATCATGAGATGATCATTATCATAATTAGCACGGTATTTATGATGACAGCGATGATCATTTCTCTCATTCAACTTTTTTTTGTTTCTCCATTAGACCATGAATGTACCTTGGAACGCATACGCATCTTACTGAGAAGAAGATTCCTTGGATATTAGTTTTCCATTGGCATTATCCTTGCTGAGCTTTTTTTTTTTTTAAGAAAAATTAACAAAACTAAATCATTTTTCTTTGTTGTAGAAGTTTTTTTCTTGACCTTGCAAGGCTTATTAGTTTTGTATTGTTCTTTTGTTTTGTTTGATCTTTTGGTTTTTTCTGTATTTTAATTTTTGTTGTTTTGTTCTAACTATTCCTCCTGAGCTTTATGTAAATTTGGTTTAGTCACATATTTCTAAATTGTTATGTTGCTCTTATAAGTCTATCTAAATATCTCTAAATATCTCCTTTTTGGCTTTAATCTGTAAAATCTCTTTATACTAATCTGTCGTACACTTATGCTAATGACGTTAATGTTCATGAGGCTCGGCAAAAAGTACACACTCACACATAATATTATATACACACCATTTCAATGTAAACGGCAGATGCCAAATTAATTATATTTATTACAACAATTTTCAATTATCACAAAATGAATAATCAACCAAACGATTCACATAGCCAATTAGCACATTTCTCCCAAAAAATGGGAACATGGATTTGTCAAAATAAGAAAAAGATGGCGATTGCGTTTGCGTTAGCAAGCACTTCCACCGGTTGTAACACAATGGTTAAGAGCAGAAAACCAAGAACGTTTTCCTTCAACCTGCGACGTGGATCGCCTGAACCCTAAACCAGATCTTGAATATGATCCGTTCATTAACCGGCTTTGCGGTTCATCAACATCCGAGCCACCGAGGCAGAGACTTGGAGGAAACCGATGGCAGCTGAGAGACCGAAACGATGATGATCCAACGGACTGTGGAAGTCGAGAACCTGTTCTTGCTACAACTGGTTTACAACTATAGTGAGGGTTGGTAAGAAGAGCTGTGTCTAAGACATCAGAGGAGCAAGTGCAGAAGGACAAGGAGATGCTTGTTCTTGATGATGTTGCTGTTGTTGTTGCTGTTGTGTGGGGAAGTTTGGTGAAAGAGACAATGCCGTAGCGACAAAGAGGACATGGGACTGAGCCTGGTGTGGCTTGTGATGTCTTCGACGATGTTATGTTTGTGGTGCTTAGGTATAACGCACAGTTTGTGCAGAACTCATGACCACATCCTGTTATGTCATCACACACACACAATTGATTCAATGATCCAATTAAAGCAGATAGGAGTTCTGTAGTGAAAACTCGACACATTACCATCTGCGGCTACGGTGCATTTTCTTTCCAAACAAACGGCGCAAGGGTCACGACATGGAGTGAGACAATCGTTTCCTCGCCACCCGCATTCTCTGAAATCCACAAACAGAAAAAGAATCAATATGAGAGATTCGTTGATCATATTGGATGTTTCAATTAGGTAAAAGGTTTACTTACTGAGCAATCTTGACAATGCTCATTAGAGGAAGGCAGAGGAAAGGAGAGGGGACATTTGGTGGATGGCTTTGTGGCTGCTCTGTGGTTGGGTTCAGAATATCTTCGAGCCAGTTACGGTGCCATGAGCGAGCAACCATCAATGGCGTCCATCTGAAACCAAAAACACCAAACGTATAAAGACATCACAATTGGTTTATACCAAACATTTTGTTTAGAATTTTTTGCAGGCAAGAAACAGAGAGAAGATCTAACCCGTTGGAGTTAACGGCAGATAAACTAGCCCCCTTGTCGATCAAAAGCTGAGAAAAGCAAATGCCAAACGAATTCATTGAATCAAAAATGAAACATAACAGAAAAACAGCATCACGATTCTCTGATACATATATATATATATACCTGGCAACACTGCGTGTTTCCACCACAAGAAGCATAATGCAGAGCGGTACTCCCAGCACCTTCAACAATACAAAAAACAAACTAAAGAGTTTAGCTTTTCACGAAAAGAATCTCTCCATTCGTTATCAAATTTATTATCCAACCGAGGAATATTGATGATAACCTATAAGATCTATCGTGGTTCCATCTTCAACAGTGACCTGAGTAATAGAAGCTCCCAAATCCAAGAGTAACTGCACCGTCTCTATGTGTCCGTTCAGTGCCGCCACATGAAGAGGTGTGATTCCTCCATCAGCTGCTCTGTTTATCACTTCGTGAAGAACACTGCACACATTCCGAAAACACCTTAAGCTAACCATGTCACTGAAAAGCCATTAAGCTTCTCTTTAGAAACACACATTTTGATATATACCTTCGATCAAATCCAGAAACAGAGGATTTCTTACTCTTCAAGAGGCTCCAGCAATTAGGGACACTTGGTATATACTCGGAAACCAATATCCTGATACACCGAGGGTGACCATTTAGAGCTGCGAGATGCAGAGCAGTACCACCGTTTAGGTAATCTGATCTGTGAATCTATCAAAACCCGAATAATCAATCACTATCTCAATCACACAGACACAATTTAAAGAGTTGATGGAAAATGCTTACATTGGCACCAAAAAGAATGAGAATCAAGACAACCTCCCAATGACCATGTTGACAAGCTTGCATCAAAGCCGTCTGTTACCACAAATCTTTGCATTCAGATCGATAAGACAATGTGAAAAGAAACAGAAGACAGATACTTTACCTGTCCACGATAGTTCCGGAGATTGATATCAACTCCTGATTCCACCAACAGAGAAACTATCTGTTCATACAAACAATTATCATAGAAAGGTCACAACTTTGTGGAATCTCTGACTCAGAGATGGTAAAGAGTGGACCTTTTTGACCAAGAAATGAAATGGGGTTGTACCTCGTGGTGGCCTTGAGCGGCGGAGTAATGGAGAGGAGAGTTACGAACGCCGAAAGTAGAGTAGCGAGCGAGTCTTGGGTTGTAATCTAAGAGAGCCTTGGCTTCTTGTAAATCGCCGTCTCTGGCGGCAGATACTAATCTCTCGCCGGACGCTGAACAACCGAATGAGTTTCCGACGAGGCTCAGAAACCTCATCGTTTTACGATACAAAACTGAAATCTTTGATCCCCCAAAAACACACAACAGATGTCAAGATATATCGATCATCACCACCACCAATGACCTCTTTGAAAACGATCACAAACCAACAAATCAATAAAAACCAAAATTCAATTCAATTCAAATGATTGGAAAAAAAGAAAAAACAAAAATTTGGAAATTTTTCTCTGTTTTTGGTTTGTTGTTCTTTAACTCTCTCATGCACAGATCATCATCCTGCTTTTAGAAAGAAGAATTTACTCGTGGAAAGGTCAAAACTTCAAAAAGAGGAAAGATCATCCAGAAAACTTCTCTGCAAATGATGATCCAAAGGGAAGATTAAAGAATTGAGAATATTTGATATGTATTTTTTTTTGTTTTTCAAAATAAAATTAAAAACAACAATTTGGGGGATTATTTATTTCAAACCAAAAATGGAAAAGAATCAATCTTTCTTTTGTGTGTGGATGAACTTGATGGTGACAATTTTTAATTTTGACTTTATAATTTTCTAAAGAACAACAAAATTGGAGAAGAAGGAAAGAGGAGAAACGTTGTGGCCAGAGGTTTCTTTCATACCGACAAACCAATCGCCGGAATTCGCGCGTTTCGTTTTTAACCAAAACAAAAAAAAACATTCTCTTATTTTTTTTCATATGTAAATGTAAATCTTAAATTAAAATATAGTTGTTCAACGAATAAATCCATATGTCATCAACTCTACAAAAAAGTAACATGAGCTTACTGAAAACAAAATGTACAATACTAATAAAAATGTGGAGGAGCATGTCACATGTGGGTCGTGTCACGTAATGGGTATAATTGCATTTGCATGATGTATAGCAAACCCGCAGATTACTGACATCAAATTTCAAATAATCAAAAGACTCCAACCATTAATGAGTTGGTTCATCCTCTATTCTCTTGTATGTAATGTATGGATAAATATGTTAATGAATGATTCCTTCCTCTCGTACTCCACTCTCTCAGATCTCTTACCTCCTGTTTTTATATAAAAGAATTGTTGGTCAAATATTTTTTTGTTATTTGATATGGGAAGACTTGGTTCGGAATTTTGAAAGAAAAGTATACGGCTGATTGGAATCACATCACAAAACTCATTTTGGACGTGTATTTCTTTCAAAAGATATTTGAATTTTGGTTGTTAAATACTAAACTATTGTAAGTTTAAATTTCAGCAGAATCAATTTTTTATATCAAAAAGTCCAATCTAAAAATCTTATACAATTTATTACATAAAAAAAGTAAAAAGACAGTAAATATTTATAAAATTTAATTTGATAATATTGAACAAAAACAATAAAAACATAAATCTTATCAGACACATTTCCATATTTAGATTCAGTTGAATTATTGTAATGTATATTAATTAAATCATAATTTTAAAAATTTAGTCGATCATTATGTTTATTTATTAAATGACAATCAAAAAGTATATCTCATATAATTCAATGGTATCTTTATATTCGTTAATAATATAATAATATATTCTGTCTTTATAATAAGATTTTTAACGTGTGGTTCTTTTTAAAATAATTTATATTTGTAAATTTAAAAGCTTAAAATATATTACATATTTGATAATTTTAATATGTTATGAGAGATGATGATATTTTTTTAGTTGATTTTTGTTTTTGTACTTATTAAAAATATTTTTTTTTAAGTTGTACTAATAGTTTTATTTTTAAGTAAATAATAAAATTATATAATTTATTCTATTACGTTTTTATTTTGTAATTAAAATTATCATATATATATATTTAAAATATGATAATTCTCCTATAAATCTTATCATTTCTTACTTATTTTAATGATATTATAATTGAAATAAGTTAATTAGTATTTTAACATGTTTTCTAATTGTCTAAATATTTTACATATTTTAGTAAAATAAATTGTAAAAATCTGTAATTATAAAAACATCAACATGTTTCACTATGTGAATAATACAGATTTTAAATTAACTTATATTATTTTTAGTATATATTTACCAAATATTGGTAAATATATTTTTATATTCTTTTCACTAGAATTAGAACAAAAAATTTAACCAAAAAAAAAAACTCAAACAAAATGCATTCACTGTTATTTAACCCATATCTCAAGTAGTATACTTGGTGGGCTTAATTGAGTTAACGTGAAGCCTATATTCTTGTTATCACTCGGCCCATTCTTTTTCAATGAACTCATATATGCACACACCAAATGAAACCATTCTGGAATTTTAACAATAATGGCATAATGCAAATGAGGACCACAAACAGATACATTGAACATTAAACATAGCAAGGATGGATTGGCGGGGACAGGTTCAGTGGTTATGGCCTTGATATGGGTTCCTTGTCTCCTTTTCTCTGTCAAACATTTGTCCAGACAACTTGTTCCATATTTTCGCCATCCCTCACAGATTCTTTATATATGTATATATGGCCTTGTATCTAACAAGTCTGGAGTGTAAGAAATGATGAAGATGGTGAAATGCAAGAAGTTGAAGCACAATGGCCGTGGGGGAAGAAAGGAGAAAGCGAAGTTTCGTGAAACTTGTATGCGAAGAAACCTGGGTATTCTTCGTAAGATTATACCAGGATGTGAAGAGGTGGAAGAGGAGGAAGCCTTGATCCTCAAGTCAATTCAGCATCTCATGCTTCTCAAATCTCAGGTTACTTTACTTAGAAAGCTAGCTGATGTTTGTGGTGTCTAAAAGAACGTAAGTTCTCAAGTTGTTATGCATTATATTATAAGATCAAAGCGAAAGAAAGATAAGAAAAAGAGGAGGATATAGAATAAACATGCAAATAAAAGCAAATTACATAGAGACATTGAAGAACAAGACGAAAGAAAAGTTCATTTTTTGTTGTAGAAAGTGAGATCGTATTTTGTACGGAAGGAAGAAGAGGAGAGAGTGAGCATGTGTTGGATCGTTGTGATCCATGTCTTGTAACGACCGTAATCATCTGCCATGTCTAGTTTGATAGCTCCTCTGTTCGTCTTCAGGACAATGAGATAACAAGTGTCTTCTACGTTGTTGTCTTCACTCTCCGAATCTTTATAAAGTTCCACATGAACATTCGTCACAATACCTTATAACACAACACAAACAAACCACTGACTGTTTTGAAACCTTAGCTTGAATATTAAGTTAAGTAAAAACACAGTGGATAAAGAAGCTAGCTCCATACATTCTTTCTTGGTCCTGAGTAAGTTATGTTTCTTCATTTTAAGAATCACCTGTATATATAGTACAAACCCAAGATCATTGATTGATAAATTTTATTTGTTAAGAGTAATGAGTATGAGAGCCAAATTCAGACCTTTCCATCCTTGTTTAAGAACATTGACACTGTCCTAGCCTTGAAATCCCCTGATCCAATCCAAAGATAGCCATATCTATTTTAGTTTCTCCATGAAACAGTGGACTTAAAGATGAAAAAACATAGGATTTATATACCATCTGGTGTCTCGACGAAGAGATCGGTTCCTTTAGCAAGAAGGTATGTGTTTTTGTCAAATTCAGGAGGCAAATCAGAGGATTCTTCAATAGGTAACACAGGAGCAGAGCCGTTCAATCTATTGATCTTGCAACTTCTCCTTGCTTTTAGCGTCGCAGCACCTCTCAAAGCTTATTTACCAAAAAACCAATGACTCAGAAACAGAGCATCATGCTTATAGAAACACATACAAAACAAAAACGAACTTTCTTCTTCTTACAAGTTGTAGCTGAGGCAGTGAGAGTGAGTATCTCACTGACACTTGTCCCAGTCATGGCGGAGCCAATCATTGTGCTAAGCTGATCTCTGTTTGCTCCCATTGTCTCTGCCATCTGAGCACACTGCGCCGCCACCACAGCCGCCGCAGAAGCCACGGCTGTCTCTTTCGTGTTTGGTCGATTATTGCAACCGTCTTTTGCAGCGTTCTCGGAAGCTACGGCGGCGAGAGCGGCAGCCAGACCGGCTAAGGAAACAGCAGCGTGGACTTCAGCTCTCTGGAGTCTCACTTCTTCCTTTCGTTTCGCTTTAATCTCTTTCCACCATTTTTTTATCGACGGCGTAATCTTCCATGGAAGTTTCTACAGTCCCATTGTTGTTTGATTTAGAAAACCAATGTGTTTATTTAAAAAATCAAACCACGAAATAGCCAAATAGGGTTTTACAAGTTTCTTGCGGAAAAAGCCTTCGTAGCTCAATTCCGGGTGCATTGCTTGTTGCATCCAGATCCATGACTGTTCACATCATTTAACAGAAATATTGTCAATATTAGATAATATTTGAAGCTTTTTTCTATTACATCATCATCCATCATGTAGTTCTGTTCAGTCTATACTAGACTCGGTCCCGTGTGTCGGCATATAGGTTATTTTTCGATTTTATTTTTTAATATNTTATGTTATTTTCTTTGAATATTTATCAAAATTTGATTCTATGATTTATAAAAAATAATTGATTTATTCTATTATTTAATTAGTTTGTTTTTAATTATTTAGAGAAATGATATATATTATTTTAGATTGTTTAAAGATATAACTAATAATATTTTTTATTTATGGTAATTAATCTCTACATATTCATATGTGATCAAGTGTATTAAAATTTATTATAATCTACATATATGTTTAGTCTAAATTACTCTTAATGAAATTAAAATTTTCAATGACATTTTATGTTAATCACACATAAAGTAAAGGTTTGTTTCAAAAATGTATCATCCTTTAATAGTATTAGATGTTTCCAATATTCAGTGGTGTTACCAATCAAAATATTAACCAGATATTCATCACTCATCAGTTTATATGTGCATCAAATATATAAAAATAATCAAAAGTTGTAAACATTTTTTAAGAAATGAACGATATGTTGAAAAATATGAATGTGTCCATACAACAAACAAAACATATTAGAGATGAGAAAAACGTTTATTTTTCCAATTATTGTTATGAATTTTCTAGAAAGAAATTACAAGTTCAACATAATATGTTTACCTTCACATCACTCGTTTTCCATGAAGGCATCGAGGGCTTAAAATCTGGTTCGTCCATCTTCATACTCTTATCCATCTTCTAATTTCGCAATCTTCTTCATTAATTAAACACTAACCAAGACAACTTGAAGAAAGAATCACGTATAAACAAAAACAATCTCTGGTTACTTACAGCACAAGATACAGGACTTGAGTCGCCTTGAAACTTGGCGATCGATGTCTCTACGGGAACAATGGAACGGTCGTAGACGGTATGGTCGGGCTGAAGCGATTGAACAGCAAAATTACACCATTCTCGAGATAGAAAGTCCATAGTGTCTGGATGTGCCTCTGAAGGCGATGGATTATTGTTCAACTGATGATGATGATCTGTTGATGTTAATGCTAATGATAGTTCCATAGTGGTCTTGTGTGTGTGTGTGTGTGTGTGTGTATGTGTGATTCAAAGATCGTGACTTTCAAAATTTGTTGATTGATCAAACATTTATGTTATTGGTATGAAAGAAGGAAATAATTAATTAGTTTAAGTTGTTAGTCTGGTGTGGGTTCTACCTTATTATTATTAATTTTATTCTTTTGAAAAGAGGTTTGATGGTGAGCATCATTTCCATGGGTGGGAATGATTTGGGCCATGATCAAAGTGATTATCGTTGGAACAGATTTTCTTTTTCTATATGAAAAAGGATATGGAGGGGTACTCTCAACTTTCTGTCAAAATGGGAATTAGGTATCAGTAATAATGTCGTTCTATCATTAGTAATAATTTTTGTTTTGGTTTGCAAGTACTCGCATAATAATGTGAACTCTTAAGCCATTCTGATATATATATAGAGAGAGAGATAGCAAAATTATGCAAATGGTGAGTTTTATTCAGCTATTTTAATAACAAAGCTAAATGGGTGGGATTTCATTATTTCGCGTCAAAGCATGAAATCTAAACATCGGTTTTTCTTTTTTAATTAATTGATTTCCGATAGTAATAGTAGCTAATCAACTAGAACATGGATTACTTATATACAATTGTTTTGGTTTCGATTCAAATTTATATATTATAGAAATACACTATATATTGGAAATATAAGAACTTAATTAATATATAAATGATTAAAGTCAATTTAATAAACCGGAATCTAATATAGTATTAGAGTGATAAAATCTTTTGATTTAATTACTATTATATAAAAAATATTATTAGCGTTATACTGTTATTGCAATCGATTGTGGATAACTGAACTACCCTATAAATGTAATTTCTAAATTATCCATTCTTTAGATTTAGATATTTGAGGATGAGGGAAAGTATTGATGATAAATGTCTCAAATCAAAAATATAAAACTTAATTAACTAATATATAAAAGATTAGAGCCAAGCTATTTTTTCAATTGATTTTGAGTTGAAAACTCACAATAAACATGAATCTAATTAATAATATGCTTACTTAAGGATACTTTGTGTTGTTGTTGGAAAAGAGTAAATGAACGATTTGATTATGGATTGAAGTTAACCATAATGATTGAATTTTTCGGAGAGGAAATGGATATACATAAGTAGATGCTAACTTGTTAACCATCATGGAACCAAAATTATTGACAACAATGGATTGGACCCTCTTGCATCTCTTTTTCGTATATCTTTAAATTGAAACCATAGGTTCAAGCTAAGTACACAACAGCAAGAACTTATATTTATATATAATATCTGGATCTCTTTGCCACTTGTCACTCTTTCATAAGTGATCTATAGCTGGATTTGTATCCCAGAATTCTGATATGTATTTGATATATAAATTGGAGGAAGAAGAGTCTCTTAACTAAATCAATGTTTTGAACGGAACGCAAAACTAAGCTAAAATGTATACAATGTTTGATATGTATAGAACAATAATGTTCATATACTGAAAGGTAAGTGATGTAAACAAGTTAAATTGTGACATTGGTTTCTTCGGTATGGATAGGCTAACCCTGGCCGAAAAAAACTTCAGCGAAAGATAATGAATATTCATAGATGAAAAAAAGAAGGATATAAAGTGCAAATATACTTATTATTATGTAACTTTTGTTAATAAGGAAAACGACATTGTATAGATAGATAAGCGGATTTAATCATACACAAGCATGCAATAGGGCTCTTAGCTTTAACAAACAAGGAAAAGGACAATTAATGGTCGATAGGGTTTCAATTTATACTTTTTAATCAAATATTTTAACACTAATTAGTCATTTATTCAGTAAAGGTTTACTAATTAATAATCAAAGTCGCCTGTTTATCAAATCATAGGTGGTTCTACTTAAAGATGTTATCATTTGATCATGTGACCGCTTACTTTAAATGCCAACTGCCAAGAGATTTGTATGTGTGTACCGACAGAAAGAGAGTGTAGATTATAAATTAATACCAAAAATCCTATTCGCAGATTAAACAATTAGTGACAAATCAAGCATAGCAAGATGTCGTCAATGTACTTAATAGCAATTCAGTTAGAGTCAATGAATCTAACTGGTCGATCCGAAACCACTCGAGTACATTTGTGCCAGCCTGAAGTGAATTTTCTCTGAACAATAATAACATCATAAGTTCATAACTCCATATCTCAGTGCTAGTTTTGGTCGAAGTTCGAACATCGAATATTGATCGAAATGTTACATCACCAGCTTGGGCTTCACATATTGGCCCACTTTTGTGTGTTCATTAAATAAAAACGCAACGTGAATAGGCCGAACATAACCCATTTATGCGGCCCATTATAATCCTAACTACTAAAGTGAATTATCATTAGACATTATCAAATTATACAATAATAACCCGTTTTTAAGGCTATTGGATCTTTACCAAAAAAAAAAAAAGCTATTGGATAAATTTTAAAAAACTATGTCCTATTATTTTTGGGAAAAATATAATTCTCCCATAAATTGTTAAATAAAAGAATTATAAAATAACATCCGATCTTGATGTAGAGTTCAAACTCATTTGCATTCTCTAACATGATCAAATGGATAACATCTGGACAAGAAACAAAAAGAATTAAGACTCAGCTACAGGAAAAACATATAGTTTACCAATTTATCTACTAAACAATTAGTTTTTCTATATACGTGAGTATCCCAAATTAATCAATCCCTTAGAATAAAGTAATAGCACATACGCAATAAAAAAACAATTGATATCTATTACCAATCTCTGACTTCAGGAATTTCACCACCAATTAAAAATCTTCTAGATTTTGCACGCTTTCAGCCTCAAGATTTTGGGAGTCTACGATTCATATATACTGCTTCTTTTGAGACCTTCCCTTTGTTTGCAAATCCTAACCCAATGTTAGCATTTTAGGTTTCTCGAGTGGTATCTTAATCTTATCAATAGTTCAGGATCCCTACAAGGACTCAAGGAGGCCTTCCCCGCCAATCAGCTATAAATTTGTAAAATAATAAATCAATATGCGCATACCTAACTAGACTAATCTCTGGATTTAAAATGTATGATTTACATTCTTTTACTGATTAGTGCCCAACCTACAAGTTTTCTTCACGGAATTTAATTGTAACAAATTATGCCATCTTTTATAGAAAAAAAAACATACATTGTACGAGATATTGGTTTGTAAAAAACAAATTAAAAAAATTGTACTAGATATTAGATGTAAAATTTCACGGTTCGGTTAGTCTACCTTTATAACATAAATTAATATATCAGTTGATATATTGAAATATAATAAAATATGCTACTACAGGATTTAAGTGGCCTTCAAAATATTATTTAGACTAAGCCATAAATTAAACAAGTATAGTAGTACTTCACTTCGAAAGTAGTAGATCGTGTTATCCTATTTATCTACATGGAATTACATCATAATCATTAGCTACTTCATAATTACAAGAGTGAGAAATGCATGCAGTTTTACTTGTTCCTACGGTCTTTCGGTAAGGCTCAGGTGATTGAATCGACGGCTGCGACGGTTCGCATAACGTCCACTTGTGCTCGGAGATAAACAATGTAATCAAGTGTCTCTCTTATCAAATAGTCTTTGTCTTCTATTAACTCCCCTCCTGGTACAAGACTCTTGAGCAACTTCGTACGTTTTCTCAATCTGATTTTCGCCGCAAAATTGCCATTTCGTTTTACAGTAGGACAACGATTCTTCATCTGATTCCGAGCTTTCTTGAGTATTTTACGAGCCACGGGTTTGCTGGTTGTCTTGTCCTTTCCGGTCCTAGAGATGAGAGCACGGCTCCATATGGTTGCGCCGCTTCTTGCGGCTGCCATCGCTATGTCCGATGATAGTCTTATCGCGTTTTTCCTCTCGGTTACGTTCGTGGGATGTTCAACGAAAGAATCTATCATGCGAAGAGTAGTTATCCATCTCTTGATAAATTCTTGCTTAACCATCTTATACGTGTTCATCCTAATAAATTGGAAAACAAATTATTGGATCATATATATGTATAATAATTAAAACAAACAAGATTGCATGCAATAGCATATTATATATACGGTGCTAAATTCATCTGTATATTAAAGGATTATATATAACTGCACCTAGCTTCATCGTAATGTGTCTATTGACACACTCTTGATTATTAACGGTCTCGAAATGTAAATAAGAAAAGTGACGTTAATGTAATCAATAAATACTTACCTTGCGCCTCTTTCTGCTTTTAAATATCTACAAGTAGCTCGATTGTGTCTGAAACTTAAACCCTAGCTAGGAAAGAATGAGAGAGAGGGAGAGAGATTAGATTGGTGAAGTGGGGAATTAATAGAGGAATTGAGAGTGTGGAGGCATTTATTGGATCAAAGGAAAAAGAAGAGAAATAAAGAGTGGGGCTAAGAGAGAAAGACGGAGCACATGGACGCACATGGTTTAACATACCCCACTTTCTCTCCAACCCTAAATTCCATTTATACTCATCATCATTTAAGCTTCAATTATTTTGGTCCTTTTTTAGACTTAAGACCATTTTCCATATCTTATAAGTTATATGTACACTCTATTCACAAACCCATAAAACGGTAGTTAAGTCCAAGATATGGTTATATCACATGGACTTTCAAAGTTGTTTGATTTGATATTTCTACCAGCTTCGAAAACGAGAGCAACTAGTGGAACTATATATATATATAATTACAGCAAAAGTGTTGATGACTTGACGAATCTTTCGATAACAATATATTATCATTCTGCTAAATTGAATTATTGAAAATATTTACTAGGTCTAGATCTGGACTTTTATCCGAACCCAGTAAACCGAACATGAATCCAATCCGAAATACTGAACCTACGAGTTAGAATTCCATGTTTTTCACGGATGATGGCATGAGCCCGGCCGGGAATTGTGGTGAACTCTCAAGATTTTTCATGCAATGGGACCTACTCTCAGGAAAAAGGGTAATTCGACTTAATAACATTCATTGGTCTCCACATGGCTTCGATGGACGTTATTTTTATTGAATTGAGTTGACTTCAATACGTGGATGTTGGATCATTTTTTTTCTGTATGGCGTGTGAATAATATCTAATGTTTGTTTGGCAGAAAATATTTTCACCCATCCACGTATCTACGTGTTTATTTCGTCTAACGAATAATATAGTTTACAAATTGGTTTCAATTAGGTTACATGAAATCAGAAATTTATGCTGATCTGCAGAAGCAAATCGTATAGGCACATGAAAAACAATTTAAAAGTAGAAAAAGACAGTGGGGAAAATAAGTGCTAAAAACACGCACGATGTAATATCGATAAAAATTTGAGTTAAATCACGTTATATAATTTAAAAAATCAAAATTCTATTTAATCTAAATAATTTTGAGCCAAATCTCTCATCTAAATTATTGTCTTAATGAAATTAAGCAAACCCAATTCACCATATTTAAACATGATGAATGATAATCAAATTAATTTTTGCAAAATCATGTCTAACCCATACATAATAAGGAACATAAATATATATGATTATTGCATCAACACGGAGTATATGTTTTATTTTAAAACAGGGAAAGCTAAAATATATTATTTAAATTTGATGCAATCTCACCTCAATTTACAATTTATACGGCTTAATATACACCTTTCCTATATTAAAAGTTCTAACGCCGTATATGATGCGACACAAATAAACCTAGTGACTATTGTTTGCTGACTAAACTTTCATTTTCTTTTTCGATAAATGATAAACTTAGACCCTGATTGTTTATATAGATTTTAGTTTTTGGTTTTTGGTTTTTGGTTTTTAGTTTTTGGTTTTTAAATTTTTGGTTTTTGATTTTTCTGTAGATTTTGGTTTTTTAAAAACTTGATTGGTGATTTATAGTTTTTGGTTTTATGTATATACTATATTTTTTCTAAAAATATTATATAAGTTAGGGTTTTCTGAATAAGTTAAAATTACTGAAATAATAAGTACTAAATTTTATTTATAAATAATATAAAATTATCAATAGGAAGATGTATATAAATTTTAAATTTTGAATAATTGATTTAATTTAATCTATAACTTTTTTTAAAAAATAGTATAAGTTAATTTTATAATTTTATATATTAGATTGAAATTCTAAACATATTATTTATATGCATACTTAGTAATTGTGAATATTTATTATTTTAAATTTTTTTTTATATATGATTTTTATTCATAATTTTTATATTATGGTTTGATATTCAATAAATAATCTTTCTTGATCTTAAATAATTATTGTTTAAAATATTTTCCACATAAATATTTTAAAATAACAACATTTAGAAAAAGTTAAAAAAAAATAGATAACCATCGACAACAAGAAAAATCAATGAAAATGTGGTTTTTGGTTTTTGTTTGAAAACAAGTAGTTTTTTTTTTTTTTTTTGGTAAAATGTTAAATTTTTATTTCAATTTTAATTTTAGACAGAATACAGAGATATAACACAGAAAAACAGAACAACCAAAAAATTAATAACAACAATACGAAAACCAGACTAAATACAATATAAAGGAAACAAAATTAGCAAATGAAAAGGAGAGAATAGTTAGAAAAACTCTGAGCCAAGTCAAACGATAAAGCAACAATCAAACGCCGAAGCGCAGACCATCCCATATATGCCACAGTCCAAAAGAACTGGAGTCCTCATCTTCGTTGCCACGAGCATCCCTCTAAAGGTCAGCCCTCAAACCTTAAACAAGAAATACTTACAGCTTCTCCGAGAACTGATGCGATCTCCGATTCAAACAAACGGATCCACTTGCCACCGACAAGAAAGCCGAAATGATAGAACCGCCGCCTCTATTTACCGTCAAACAGAACTCCCTATCAACACCGAACCAGAGTTGGAGCCTAACCAATCCAAAGCCAACCCATAACCTAAACAAAGACCTAGTCGGGAGAACAAACACAACCCCGAAAGAATCAAAGGCCACCGATGACAAAGACGCCACTTTAAGAACCACCACCACCGCAACGAAGAGGTGAGGATTCGGTGGACCACCCGCCTTGAGCCACCGCAAAGAAACTACCGAGGGGAGCCACACGAGCCGAGAGAACAAGCGTCACCACTCCAAAGCTAGGCACGGGACGAAAAGCTCAAGTCCACCTGTTGATAATTAGAACCCGTCCTCTAGGAACTAACACCACCGTCGGAAGATGAGGATCTCGAACACAACACGCGCTACCTACAAACTTAGAGACTAAGCTAAAGGAGGACGGTTGAGAGAAGGAGAATGGGAAACCACCACTCCACCACCGAGAGAAGCAGGAGAGGACGATGAATGGCAAACACGACGCTACAGCCAAGAACCATCCAAGGAAAAACGCCGGAGAACAACGAACCGCAGGGCACCAGAGAACTAGATACGAGGCGACAGAAGAGAGAAACCTTCACAAACGAGAAGAAATCCTCCACCACCGCGGTCCCAACGACACCGTTAAAACCGCTCCACCATTGACCAAAACACCTCCGGTACAAACTATAGATCCGCAGAAACCAACAACAAAACAGATGGAGTAATGAAGAAACGAGAGAAGGAAAGAAGGGAGAAAGCCCTCACACGACGCCGGACAAAGCCGGATGCCGGTGAGGCAANTCGGAAGATGAGGATCTCGAACACAACACGCGCTACCTACAAACTTAGAGACTAAGCTAAAGGAGGACGGTTGAGAGAAGGAGAATGGGAAACCACCACTCCACCACCGAGAGAAGCAGGAGAGGACGATGAATGGCAAACACGACGCTACAGCCAAGAACCATCCAAGGAAAAACGCCGGAGAACAACGAACCGCAGGGCACCAGAGAACTAGATACGAGGCGACAGAAGAGAGAAACCTTCAGAAACGAGAAGAAATCCTCCACCCCCGCAGTCCCAACGACACCGTTAAAACCGCTCCACCATTGACCAAAACACCTCCGGTACAAACTATAGATCCGCAGAAACCAACAACAAAACAGATGGAGTAATGAAGAAACGAGAGAAGGAAAGAAGGGAGAAAGCCCTCACACGACGCCGGACAAAGCCGGATGCCGGTGAGGCAAGCCAAGATCTGAGATTGAAACCAGAAGAAAAGAACGTTTGCGAGAGAGAGAAAGACGAGCGCGTGAGATTCACTGGCCGAAACTGTCCGAAAACAGGTGATTATTTTAAAAAACTAGTTTTTCTGAATTTTAAGAAATCTATTTTTTCAAAATCTTGATTGGATAGTAAATAGTTTTTAACAAAAACAAAAATCAAAAAATTATGTTAAAAACTACAAACAATCAAGCTCTTAATCTGGTAATTTCCGGTAATTTTCTAAGGATCGGAGAATGATTTCAGGGTTACAGGAGTATGTAGCACGCGCCCACGCATCAGCGTAAAACAAGTGGACGTAGACACGTGCATGGGCCCGTAATGCTCTTTCAAAGCCTACTTACTTCTCACTGGTCAGCCCACTGCTTCCTCCTTTCTATCTCACTCTTTCTAAATAGTGCTTAAAATTAAATGATTGGTTGTGCATTACAGCATTATCTCAAATTGATTAATTTTCTATAATTTTGTTTGGCTGATGATTGTTGAATACAAGAAAAAAACACTGTTAAAATGAACATAACTGCGTAAAATACTTTAATTTTGAGAATATTAATATTAATTTCAAATAGTAATCGATTAGATTTGAATTTTATAATTTAATTTAATTTTTTTTTAAAATAGCCATGACATGTTTTGATAGTTTCTCATGAGATTCTCAAAAGTTATCATATCGAATCTTTTCTCAATCAGTTTCTCTTTTATTTTTTAAACAATTTTAAAAGAAAATTAAGATATCTTAATAATTAGCCTTAAACCATCATTATTGGTAAATATCTAAAAAACTAGATTTTAACAATAAATTTTATTAATTTAATATAATGTAATATATATAATTAAATTTTAATATTTAAAATAAATTAGAGTAATCAAATAAGGACAACTACTTTAGTCAAATTAAAAATTGATTTCAAAATAAAAACTTTTAGACTTATATCTAAATTCTTTCTCAAACTTTTAGATTTTTTTTTAATTTTTTAAAAGTGGTAAAATATTGGTTTAGAACTTAATAATAATGATGTTTTTACGCCCGCCATTATTCCTTCTCTTTTTTTTTACTTAGGCTCCAGATTGGGTATTAGGCTCTTGTGGCTTTGGCTTTAGCCAATCATAAAACCTTAACAGTCAAAATTTATCCAATCAGACTTTAATGACATTTTTTAATTTANATCTTATAATTGAATAATTATTTTATAAATTACTATTATTAGCCTTATAAATTTATTAAAAACTAACAAGTCTTATAGATGAACAAGTTGATAATTGAAAATTAATAAAGAACTATTCAAAATAATAAATAAATAAATAATCAATACTATTTTTAGAAAATCTCAAAACATTATAAATAAGATGAAGGAAAAAAGTTTTTCTTCACACTTGCAGAACTAAAAGGTACTATAATTTCTATACGTTTATGGTTATTTTCTTTTCCATATTTACAATCAAAATCATTTTAGTTTTTGAGTAATATTAATTGTTTTAGTATTAATAGTAATATTAAAGTAAGTTATTTGTATATTAGTTTTCTTATTTTAACATATATGTATCTTATGTTATATCAACTTATTAAATTTTTATATGAAATTTATTGATACAAATCAATTGGAACGATAAGAAAAGTCATACATTTCTTGAAATTTTTGTGTCTCAACAAGAGAAAGAGAATTGGAAGGAAACACTCTTAACAAAAGAAGGAAAAGATCAAGTAATACATAAATTTTATGAGGAAATGTGATAGAAGTTAGTATGGGAAAATTTTAAGAATCATTACGACAATCTGAAAATTTGGTATAACGCATACAAAATATTATTAAAAGAAACAGGAGTCAGCATCAATTATACTACTAAAGAAATCGAGATGGTTTCAAGATGGTGGGATGATCGTTGCAAAGTAAGTGTCAATTATATATACTCTTTACGTAAAAATAATTTGCAATCATCTTTATTGAATTCTTTTTATTATAGGAAATTGCAGGGGCTAATCAAGTAAGAAGCAAACAGCTTTAAGATCTTGATCTGCTGAAAAAAATATTCTCAGATACGTATATCGGAATGGAAGATGGATAGGAAGCTAGAAATGACCATGATGGATATGTGTTGGTGGAATCAGCAATATGAAGTGACTTAAGGAATTTATCCAATTTTATTCTATTAATTTCATTTCTTAACAAGTTTTTAATTATAAAATATTTGGAGGATGTAATAAATATATTAGTCATATATTTTTTTTGTAAAATATTTTCTAAAAAAGAATATTTTAAAAAAAATATTTTTTTAAAAAGGAATAATAATAATAACAGTTATAGCTTCTAAAGCCAATCAAACTTTATTTAAAGTCATTGTTTTAGAAGGTAAAATCTCTACAATTATAAATCTAAAACTACACATAAAGCCACGATCCTTACCAATCAGAGCATTAAGCATTCCGTTTTTCTGTAACTGTACCACCCATCGCTGTTAGAGGAATACATTAATGAGTCATGAAGCGTACGGGCATGTGGAAATAAAATTAAATCATTAAATGTGTCTTTGACTTTGAACACAAACAACAAAAATAACATTTTGGTGAGTTCGTCTTTTTGTGTTATATTATTTTCGGTTTAAAATAATTGTCCTTACTATTAAAATAACATACTTACATAGAGTATTTTATAAAAAGGGGAATATTTCGAACCAGGTTTAGCCGTTTAGGAATTTAGGATACGACACTCGTGCACTGCAGTTAATTAATTGCTGGAATATATATATATATAAACTCATATCATATCTTAAATTAAGACCATGGCACATGGGGGTGTCGCGGTCTTATTTATTTGAGTATATAATTAGCTATTATTGTTATAGATTGAGTATTGGTTAACGCCGTATAAAGTTTCTGAATCGTTTTATCTTTGAATTGTCACTACTTGTAGCCTTTCGAAAACAACAAATAACATGGAAGAAGCTACGCTAATTGGACCGCATATATATATACTCATATATGTCATACACATATTACCCTTTAGTCAAGTCAATTATAACCACCGAACCTTATTCTTAACTATGTCTTATTACTTATTAGCTATATAAAATTGTATCGCAAACTTCAGGTGTAGAGAGACCACTTGGCTTTCAGTTCGGGTACTTCACTTGTGCTTGTGGGAAGTTTTTAGGAAACGATATAATTACCAAATGCTTATCTTTAAAATTAATTAGTAGAACGACGATTAATCAGACTCTGGGTATACGCGCCCAATGCTAATAAAAAATTGTGTGTCAGCATTATATAAGATATCGTCAAAGCTGCATGCATGTAAAAAGACTGATCACAATCAAATGCAACACATATAAATCCATATAGTTACATCAAATTATAGCATCGGCATCATATATAATTTACGACTTACGAAGATGATTAATTTAGAAAATATATAGACGTTTATTCCGTAATAATACCGTTGCTTCGGTTATTTTTAGCCACGTGTTTATATATATATGGTTATGGATCTTCGATCTAGAGACCACATAGAGAAGAAATACGACGAAGAAGTTGGACTCTTGCTTGGAGAAGCAAAATGTGATCAGCCGTGAGACGATAAAGTTTGTCACCGTCAAATTCACCAGAAAAACTCGTTTCCGGAGCAACCATCCGCCGGAGACGGCTCATGAGCTTTCTCGAGCTCACATTAACCACTACTCTCTTTCTTCTCGGAACGTGAAGCGCTTTACACCTCATCCTTTTGCACACGAACGGTCTTCTTCGTACG
>KE154293.1:604414-633780 GCA_000411075.1 Sisymbrium irio | reverse complement strand
AGAGAGAGAGAGAGAGAGAGAGAGAGAGAGAGAGTGTACTAGTTAGAGTGATGATATGTGGATTAAAAGAACGAGAGACGATGTGCCTTTATAGAGTTTGGATGAAAGAAATTAATAATTTTTCTTCAGCACAAAAAGAAGAAGATATGACTAATTAAAACTCTTTCACGCTTGATATTCGATCAGTCCTCGAATGTACACGTGTGAAGGACAATAATTACGGAGACAAACTCACACGAGAAAGAAATCTCAAACATTGGTTAGCTAGGGTATTGGCTGATATCTAAATTTAAAAAATACTTTTTCAAAAAGCTATTTCAAAATATGCATGTGAATTGAAGTTTTATTATATATGGACAATGGTGATGGTAGCTACATGATGTTATGTCTTCGAAACATGTGAATGCTGATTGTATAAAATATAAATTGTTGTTGCTCGGCTGATCAAATAATACACGGAATAATTAATGGGTAATTAATTAGTCATGCATATACGACAAACAACGCAACCGTATTGACCAAAACCCATCCGTAGTGGATAGCAAATTCGGAAGACTATGAGTCGGTCCACGTTCTAAGCTTTGCCTCCACAGGCCAACTAACAAATAATTCTAATACTTACAAAAAAATTCTCGCATTATTGATGATTACTATAGCAACAACAAACTACGTTGTATGGGTAGAGTTCTCCTCAAATAGTATCGTACGTATAGTAGAGACTGTAGAAACACTAGTCAATAACGACTAGCGGATAAGGATAAAGAACAATGCAATTAAATGGATTTATTCTCATAACCAATCAAAACTTGACTTCTATTTTCAATGTCCGAAGCCTAGTGATATATATGTTATATTCCTTCTGTTTTTCAAAATAATACTTTTAGCATATTTCTTTTATTTTTAAAAGATAAAATTTATATATTTTTGATAAGAAATTATAAACTTCAAGATATTAATTATAGTAACTAAATTATTATTAGTCAAAAGATATTAAATATTTTTTAATCAATAGTATAAAAAGTCTAGAAAATGTATCATTAAAAAACAGAGAGAACATATGAAATTGAAAGGATGCCATATAATTTAGGTTTTTGAACAGCTTTGGAACAAGAAAAACAGCTTTGGAACAAGCATGGCTGCACTAATCTTCATCACTCATTTGTAGAACTACTATGTTGTAGCTTGTAAGCAATCTGAAAATGGCTTAATCACCTTTATTAAGAAATAAAAAGAGCTACTCTTAAGTCCAGTATCGATCTTATCATCTTAAAATTATGGATGCATGCCGTGCCTTTCTTTAGAAATCAATGCCACTGTTATCATGCGTGTAGTGGAACAATGGATTTGGATCTAGTGACTAAATGTGTATAAGTTCTATTCTATTGTGCGAAAATGCATAGACCACTTGGTCGTTAATTAAGGCTTGAGCTTGGGTGTTTTATCTGTTGTAGAATTCCAGGTAATTCGTCGACAATGGTCTACTCATATAGACTTAGAATTAGTCAGAGGCTTCGACAAAACTTAAACATATATCCGATGCTAGATCTAACGGAAATGCCACTATCGGACCGTCGAATTTTCAAGCATATATATGAACTAATTTGGGTGAATTAGATTGAAAGTAGTCGATAGATGCATATCGAATATAGCACTATTAATAATGACAATATTCGAAAACGGCCGTATTTGTATTTTGTAACGAAAAGAGGGTGGGTGGAGTGAAGCCCATGCATGCATGTCTTTTTAACATATAAAACGACACATTACGTCTTTTTCTTCGCTGAGTTGTTTCCTCGCTCTCTCTTTCTCACCCACATTCATAATAATTGTTACAAAATTTATTAATATGAGATTACGTTCTTGAGAGTGTGTACATACACGTGTGCTATGTCCACGTCTATATCTGTAGTCCCCAATAATACAATAATCTCCGTTTTTCTCGGGGACTCATGTGCATGCTCCAATTAATACTATTGTGTCATATAATAGACATATCCAATTTGTGTATTAATATTTCGATATATCTCATAATCGTCCTATCTATTTTTCAAACTCCGATTACTCTTGCCTGCTTTGCATTATTTCGAGACTAGCTAGACTAGGGACTTTGTAACACTGACAGATGATGTTACTTTGATTTTGATTGCAACAGTGAATAATGTAATGTATACACGCATTCACGCAACTGCGCATAGTATAAAGCTTCTTGCATGCGTGTATGGAGTTGACAGATGGGAAAGGTCTGCGAAATGGGACACGGAAATTGAATGAACCTCACGTGCACACGATTACTACTTGTAAACCTTCCCTCTTCTCGTCTCCAGCTTCGGTCCTTTTCACCATTTTCACATAATCAATTCTGGATCCTACTATTTAAGTTTCAACTCCTTCAAAGAAAAGAAGATAAAGTCATCTTCATAATGTCAGTTACCACTTAATATCTGTTTGGTTGATCAATAGCAGTAAATAACAGAGGTAAAAAAGTGTAAATACTCTGATTAGTTTATAAAAATATTTCTGAAGGTTAGTTTCCAAATCAAACTTCCAATGATGAGCTAGCGAAAAAGGCTATTACGAGATATATTGCTGAATAATTGTAACAGTTTTCCGATATACAACTACTTCTCAAAGACCAGACAGGGTAACATGGCTATATGTTCAGACAGACACATCTTTATCATCCTCATTCATACATCACTTCCTAAAAAGCTTATCAACAAGCAACGCTTTCCAATCACACAATAAAACCTATTCTTCTTCTCTCTCAGAACTCTTGTAATTATTGTATCTAATTAATTAAATTTGTATTTTACAATGATTACATTGACTATTATGTCTACATTAACGTTACTCAATTCGAACTCTCCTTGGATCTGGCTTCGCCATCTTTTCATCTGTCATATAACAAAGACAAAACCATCTTAGTAGTACTGTCATTAGTCTTAACAAAAAAGAAACAACAAAACAAGTCCACGAATTTGACAAGCAGCCTTATCTAGAGAAATAAGGAAATACAAATCATATCCCAGTCTAAGCTTTTAGTATAAGCACGAGGCTCAGCCTTCAGAACAAATCATATTTCAGTTTCTTCTATGAACTTTTTACTAGTCATCTAACTGGTGGATGACTAGACTATGAGTGTTACTAAACATTCATATGTTTAAAAGAACCATGAACAAGTTCCATTCACACAACATGACAGAGGCAGATCAATCAACATACCTGGTGGAGAGAAAAAGGGAGGTGAAAGATCTGTTTCACGGCTTAGTCCAGTTCGTTGTCCTTCTAAGATGACCAATGCTCGCCTCGGAGAGTTGATCCTCCGGTTATGCAATGAATGTTCTGCAGAGTCTGACCTGAGACTCCCATTCTTGTTATTACCTTCACTCATCGTTGTAGTACTCGTCGATACTTCCATGGTAACCAAGTTTGTGACTTGCAGCTTCCCTGCTTTAAAAACTATATACCATAGAGCCAATGCAGAATCTAACATATACTAATTCAAACTAGTTAGAATCCAGCTATCTATAGACTAACACTAGGACTGTTCTTCATTTCACATAAGATAAGATTGCTTAGGGTAAAAAAGGTCTCACCAAGCTTCGGAGGCGAGAGCATCGGTCTGTGCATATAACAATCAGAATTCAGATATTCCTTCACTTTCTCCGACATTCTTCCCCTGTTGTTCTTTACCTTCTCGACCCCTAATATCCCAAGTTTGGAACATTGATCAGTAAAATGTCCAAAAACACATCAATAGATTGTGTCTTACGGCATCACATGTCGACATAAACAAATACGCTCTACTCGAGTGGAGAACCATGTTACATTACCTGTCACAGGTAAGACACCCTCCGTGGAAGAATCGGAGTTAGAAAACAGAGGAGCGTACAAATATGCATCGGATTTGAGGTAGGCGACAATACTCCTGACAAGTCTTTTGTTTTTCCTCATGGGTTTCTTTCGCGCCTTTAAAGGACTTTTCTTCGCTCCTTCCATATTAGATTTGATCTCTTGTGCTTCGGCAAAACGATGGACGAAAAAGATACCACCGACGATGACAAGAAGATGAGGTTTTTGAAACAAGGGTTTAACCGCCCTCTGGTTACACGCGTCGCCATGTTTACACGGGTGCGTTGACAGATAGACGCTGAAGGAAACGCCACGTGTCCTGCCAAACTTAAGCTGTAGTGCTGTACAGCAGCTTTCTGGATAAAGAGAATGGTCTGACCTTTATGGGCGGGCCTAGTGTAAGCCCATGATTAAAAAATTTAGGTTATCGTTTTGAGCTATTAAAGTGTGTTTATTTATTTGGTATTTATGGGCCTAAGGTATACTATACAGTTATAAAAATATCTCTTCATCTATCATAATCCAACTGTTAAGCCCATAAGAAGAATATATTTATATCCAAATGTCAAGCCAATGACAAAAATAAACTAGCAAAACAACGCTTATGCAAGAGTTTTGCACGGTATGAGTACGACTATTGTTTGGGATTTTGGGACTTTAACTGTTAAGAATTTATCAAATTAATTTAAACTGTACAGACTTTACAAAAATCTAAAATTTACAATACTGTACAATTAGATTTTATTATTTTAAAAGCTTTTAAAGTCTTTATAAAATTATTCAAAATTATTTTCTGATAGTTTTTTAAATACCTAAAAAATTTAGCTGTTAACTTTTTATCAAATAAAGTCATTAAAGTTTATAGAATCAAATAAAAATTAGAGGTTTAAAGTCAATAGTAGGTTGTATACCAAGCACAATCTGAAACAAATAGTTTTAGAAAAAAACTAACTATAACTTTTATGGATGTCATATAACAGAAAAACAGAAAAGTTATAACTTCTAATTTTTGAAAAGGTTTCATAAACAAAAATTAATAAATTCATTTTTTAAAAACTAATTTTATAATAGTGGGATGACTGTTCTTGTGTTTCTTTCCGTACTTTTCTATTTTTATTTTTATTGGTTAGAAATTCTTTAATATACTTTTATTAGATCTTCATTCTTAAAATGATAAAAAAAATAAAAAGAATAAAATATTATTATTTGATAAATGAGAACCTAAAAATGAGAGACTCTTTCCTTTATTGGAAGGTTTTTAAAGAGATTTTAATATTATTTGGATATTAATATAATAGGATAGAAGAAAAGAAAAGAAGAGTCATATCTTATTTAGAAGAAAAAAAATCGTCTCTAAATATTGCGGCAAAATTTTTTTTTACAGTTTTATCTTTTTCCTCTCTTCCAATTAATAAAGTAATATTTTAATTTTTTTATTAGAGTTTCTGCCTGCTCTAAGGTTCGAAGAATCTAGTATCTACTTTATATGAAAATGGATTATGTATGCATTAGACATAAAGTATGCATTAATTGCAGGAGCAAGCCGAGAAGCTAAAGCTGGTAGGCAATTGGCCGAAAGGGGACTGCATGTTGGATTGTTGTTGTTTGGTCCAAGTCCAACGATTTGAAAAGGCCCCCATTCATCTAATATGCGCCCCACTTACGACCACTCAACACCTCTCCTCCTCTTGTTTTGTACGTAATACACGCACATATCCCTTACACTTTCTGCAACAAAGATGGTTTCTCATCGTTTGTCCAAAAAAAAAGATAGTTTCTCATCGGTTTCCCTTTTGAAAACATCACAGTTACATAATACATACAGTTACAAATTAGTATCATCCACTTATTGTTTACCAATTCATAAGAAATAAATTATTTTATGTGCTACGACAAAAACACAACGGTAGAGAACGGCATCGGATTTGGAAATCTTTTTCACGAGTGGTGGTGCTTAACACCAACAAATTTTGGGGATATTCACCACTCTTCCTCTTTAAGAACCGTTTAATGTCCTATTCCAATCTCCAAATACATTGTTTATACTTTTACCATTGATTCAACCTAAAAGAAAAGAATCATGACGTCACAAAATCAAACTTCCATGATTCAAATTAAATTTCTAAAGTTTAAAATCATATAAAAAACTATGAATTTAATTTCTATGATTAGACATACACTCCATTTTAAAACTGCCAAAGGAAAAAACAAATCAATTTTTAGAGTTTTTATTTGATTTAGAGTTTTTTAACTAACTAAAAAAAATATCGACGACATATTTACAATAAATTTATAAGTCGAATAAGATTATTAATTCAAATTGCTGTTAGGGTTAGTTTTGAGGTTTGGTATCAGGTCGTCAACTAACGAAATCCCATTTACAGTTACAAGTATATAACAAACCAATTTACAGATTTATATATATATATATATATATTTAAGTTTTAGAAATTTTGAAGTGTGGATAAATAAATTTGGTACTTTGAAAAGCTATAATAAAGTTATAGTACTGTATAATGGATCTTTGGTCATGACATGACATGGATATTTATAATATACAAATCCACGTGGGATACCTAGACGATCACATTTTCCAACGACAAGGCTAGATGTGACTTTATAAACTTGTAAATCAATATCCATCAAATCATAACGGCAGATGGTAGTTGCTAGTTGGGGAGCTCAAAACTCATAGGCTCCATTCGTCTTCTCCTAATTCCTCATTTAGCGGATCTTTTCACTTTTTATTTTTGTTTAACATAGTAAATTTCAAATTTCAAGGCTAGCACGTACGCTTACGTAGGGTCATTGGCCTTCTCCCGTTCTCCGCTTGATTAGAGTTCTGGGTTGATCGAGTTTTGTTGGCTTCCTTGGCATGTAGCCATGTACCATGCAAACATTTAGGGGGGTTAACGGGAGTTAAATTTTTAATGACTTTTGAAATTTCCAAAATCTATTGTTATTGGTTTATAAATTTGAACATTTTTATTAAAATCCAATGTTATTGGTTTGATGATTTCTTAATTACTTACCAAATCTGTTGTTATTCAAAAAATTTAGATTTTAAAGATTATATGATTCCATGAAAATATAATGTTATTGGGAGTTGGATTTTAACCAATTTAACTCATTAAACAAGATTCTGAAAATATTACATATATCCCTAAAATTCTTATAGTCATTATTATAATTTTTTTATACCGATTTTCTAAATACACATAACTCTCTACAACTCTTTCCAAATTTAATAAATCTCTCAACTCTTAAAATTATCAAACTCTTTATAAATCTAATTCCCACTAAGCCCTCCTTAATGTCAACATTATTATTATTTTGTTTTAAATTACTAGTGTTTTATGTTATTAGAAAATAGTATTTATTTGTAACTCTCCGAGCCGCGTATAACAATTAATATTGAACTATACAAAGAGAATTGATTTACTTAGCATAAAATCCTGCGTGTATCAGGACAACTGAAACAATTATCTAACCGGTTAATCGATAATTTATACAGAATCATTGAAATATAATTGAAATATGATTATAATAAGTAAATAAGAAAGTACCATACTTTTCGTGCCAATCAGAAAACAGGTTATAAATTCAATGCGTGTGGGGTCAAAATGGTTATCATATGACGTTATTCTGTCAAGCAGAGAACTATGATACTATTACTTATCTTTCTTAATACGAATCCACAACCTGTATATGTCAATTTACGAATGAAAGCTAGACTGTTGCCGATTTTGTTAAGCGTCAATTTAAGTATCTTTATGAGGAAACCAAGTCCTGTGTGATTTCAATATCATCAAAATTGATATCAATTACTAACATTAAATGACAAGAATAATTAACACTAACCCGTACATAATGATGATTTTGTAATGAACTTTCCAGTTTTGTTAAGTGCATGTAAATGTAAGCATATTTATGAGGAAATCAAGCCCATATATACTCATCTTATGCGTGGTAGTAATATAATCAATACTGCGATATCAATTAGTAATCTAAAGGATAAAAAAACTAGACTTTAATTATAATCGACAGTACATGAGGATGTTTGTTTCTTTCAACTTTAAACAAAAACGACTGTTGATATATAACAAGAGCAACAATAGCAACAACAACAACAACAAAACGATTGACGTATTAAAACAATAATCAACTAATATTAAGAAAATAGTTAATAAAATAGTTGAGAATCTACTTTATTTTGGTTCGTCGCGTAAACATTACAAACAATAAACCACAAGTGGGAAAAAGGGTCTTATCTAATGACTAATGTACATAAGAAATTAAGAATATGGATGTTGGGTGATTTTGCAAACGACTCGAGCCGACTAATAAATGTGATTTATATAATACATGGGAATGGGTGATATATGGGTGATATATTTCATGCTTTCTTTTTTCCAAAATAATTTAACGACGACTTTTTCTTTAAGAAAAAGAAAAAATATACTAACCGACTTAATAAAAATCGTATAAATAAAAAACTGTGCTGATTAACTAACTTAAAGTGTTGTTGATTAATTACAACAAATGTGTCGAGCTCATCTGCTTTTTTAATTCTACTTTAAAACTCGTTTCATCTTATTTTATACTTGAATATATAACACAAATTTTTTTACACATCTAACAACAATTTTATTGTATATATCTACATGGGTATTTGGGATTTTTAAAAAAAAAATCAAAAATAAAATAGCTTTTAATGAAAATATACGAAACCGATTCTCTTTTGAGATATTTTTAAAATTCTTAAAAACCTTTTGGCTGAGAACATTTGTCTTTTCTCAAATGATTTATTGTTTTTTGATAAATTAATTTCTGTTTAAATTTTTTCTTCTTTTATATGTTTATGTATCTTTCATTATTTCGTCGATTATTTTCTTCAATTTTCAACAAAAAAATATGTGGATCGCAGCGTTGGTAAAAATCTTACCATATACCTTCTTTATAATCAAAATCACTATTTTAATTGGTGTCTTAATCTTTGGTGTTGTGTGATAAATCTAATGTTTTTCTTCTTCTTTCTACAAATACAAGCATTGATATTGAAAATGTACTGGACACTACTCTTAAAACGCTTTTTAGATTCTCATCAATTCATATAATTACTTGAATATTTTTCATCTATTTCCATCTAAATTCTTAGACCTAAAAAAAATCACCGAGGCAACAGAAAAAATATAATTTCCAATATCTTACAGATAAATAATATATCTCACAAAATCATTAAATTTATTTTTATCCAAAAAAAAACTTAGAAAATAATATAAAAGAAGAAAAGGTAAATACAAGAAATGAGAGACACATTGGCTCATAAGATACAACATTCACATATATACATAGCTCAAAGATATATTGAGAAATAGTTTCCTTACAGTTTTATTTTCTTTGATATCGACATTATATTTTTTTTTAAAAAATTCGAGTTTTTTCCTCTTTAAATTTTGTTTCTGTTTTCAAAATCAATAAAATTTCTATTGATTTTTTTTCTCTCCTCCATAAATCTTAATCTTATACGAGGTTTTCATGTTACAATTAGCATGTTAATTAGTTTGCGTAATCGTTTGTTCGTCCATTAGTGCCTTAGCTTGAATTGTTTGATATACGAATCATTGTGCCTCACCAATTTATTTCCTTTTCTTTTATTTATAAAAGAAATTTACAGTACTGGAAGTAATTTGATGGGTGTGGCCATTAAAGCTAACTCTTTATATAACTTCAAAAAATCTCATCATGTATGTTCGAAGTTAAAGTTTTATTGATCCTTTGGTGTTACAGAGTTTGAAATTAAGGTCTATTGAAAGATTGTGTGATATCATCTTCTTAAAAACTGATTAGTGGCCATTTTTATAGAAGGGTGTAAATTATATGTCTTGTTTAAAACCAATGAAAACCCATGTATGAGCAGCTAAATCTTCTCTAGATGTTTTAACGCCACATCTCTGCAAGGGTACATTATAAACGAATGCTTATCTGGGAGTACTTGTGTTGAGAGTCGAGACCTTTGTAAAGCTTGCACCACTGGAGAAAGCCCTCTCTAAAAAAAACATTTGCACCAATGTTATTTTTTCTTTTTTTCTTTTTGCATAATCAAACCCTTTTTTTTTAAACACTCATAATCAAACCTTATGTACTTGAATCAAGTAACTTGATATAGAACACTCAGTTCCCATGTGATATAGCACCATACTAAATTTCCAATTATAACAATGTTTACTTATCAATTTATTATATTTCTGATCATTATCCAGGTTTTAAGAAAAAAATATCTTTATATTCGTGCATGCGTCAACAATATTTTTTTATTATTAATATTGAGTGGAAACTGAAACAAATCTCGAAAGTGTTTTCCATTTTTTTGGGGGTATTTACACCATTTATCAAAGTGGGTTTTTTTTTTCCTAAAGTCAGCTGGAGTTTTGTTGTGAATCTTGTGATATGATATCAATTAAGAGCCGCCCAAAACATTTTTGACGACCAAAAAATGAAGATCCACAATATGCTCCGTATCTTTTATTACTTTCATCCATATTTCCAATTTTACGAAATGCAGTCTCCTATTTTGGGGTTCTACGCCATTTTTCGGAGATTGAAAATAATAGGTTAAACTTAGGTTAAAATCTAAGCATTTTCAAATATGTTCTTTCGAGATTCCATCTTTTTGTCTATCCTATTCGAAGTCGAACACATGTGCTCGTTGTGTGTATGTATGTTTAAGGGACTTATTTCAACAACTTCATATATACATAATAAATTATGTATGTAGCATAAATAAACTATTGACCACTACGGAATGACTTTTCAGAATTTTATTGTAGTATTTATACTTTATACTAGTTGTTTGACTATATACACAATAGATCACCAATGAATTTTGCATCATTTCTAATAGCAATGTTTTTTACTGACATTTTTAATTAATTTTTTACAAAACATAAATGCTACTATATATACTAGTACTATGTGAGAAATTTTGCTGTTTTGAATGGAGTATATGAATAGTATTATTTAATTTAGCGGTATTTTAACACCAATATAATTAATTTATTTATTTTATGATATTTTTAGATATTCTAACCGGAAACAAGCATATAAAATTTTATTTTTTTAACCATGTTCACCTCCATCATGTTCACATATAGGAGCCGATCATGGAACCCAAATTGCAGATAGATTGGCTCGACATGCAATTCGTGTTACTGAACAATGTTGTATTTATAAATACTTGTCCAGCTTCCTTACGGAACATGTATATGTATTGATAATTTCTAACGAAGAAAGCAAAAAAAAAATAAAAAAAATCATGTTAACTGTAGGATTTTGAAAAACGAGAAGATCAATATATCTGATTCAATTCGTTGGACCCCGTGTTGATTCACAAAAACATAAGCTTGACCAATTCAACATGCGAATCCATGTTGATAATATTGCAAATCACGTAGCAGTACCAATGTTTCGATACTAGCTACTTTATGTTTTAAACTAAACCTTGTTTAACTTTTGAACACAGTTTTCCGGTGTATTATTGTTCTACGCATTAATTAATTGTCAAAATGATCGTCCAACTAGATGCGATCACATTAAAACATGGAAATTAACAACTACGTACGTACGAGAAATTACAACAGAGGATGAATTTTCTTGTCAAGGCATTAAATAGCGAGGCTGACGCTATAGCTTATGATATCTTTTTGACCAAACTTTGGATTTGATTAATGTTTTACACATGGCATTTATATGAAGCTTAAAGCTTAAGCCCTATATATAATATTTGTACAGTACCAGTACTGTACCCAACGTGACATCAATGCGGATTAATTTGTGGTTTGAAAACCACAAAAAGAATATAAAGGAAAGTAAAATAAAAAAAATGGAGAAGAAAAGGACAAATTGATATAGAAAATGGGCAAAATGATAAGAGTATACGAAGAAGCCACCGAGAGCAAGAAAGTGTAACCATCGCTGCTTCAACCGTAAACCGAACATTAAATGCGTGTGATGAGAGAAAGAGAGTCCAGCTGTGAGAGCTGTGCCATTGCATCAATTGGTTATATGTCGTATTATAATAATACAATCAAATAAATAAAATATTTACAAAACAATTACTGTAATATGTTTGATAAAATAATTCAATATTATTATACTAATGTTTTGATTTTTATATGATTAGCTCCATAACACATAGTACCTGTTTAGTTTACAAGTACGATCTTGTTTGGCCATTCAAACTAATAATATATTTTTGATTTTCATTAGTTTTTGTATATAATAGACGTGAAATTAATGTTTGGAATTTGATATATCGCATAATTCCGTTATAAAGTTAAAAATTTGGAAAATTTTGAACTTATACTCAGGTAGTTAACTTTGAGATATGTTGAAACGAAATTTGGCTATAGATATTATGATACTAAAATCCAGATATTTGATAAAACCTATAATATTACTTTATATATATATTATGTTGTTTAATATAGTGTCAGATAAATCATATTAGTTCTTAAATAATATATCAGTTTTATTTATAATTTTGGTTTATTTTTAAATTACTAACTTCATTGTAAATTTTACTTTAATTTATATACATTTCAAAAAGTTGGCATCCTTGTCACGCTAATAATGACTATTAAAAACTATTGATCGTCAAGGAGATATTTTATAGAAAAAAGTGGTCTGTTTTTAATTTGCATATTTTCGTTCATATTCTCCATTATATTTTTGTGTTATTTTATTGGCCACAAATTTCGTTTTGTTGAATATCAATAGTTTTATATTTTTTTCTAAGATCGTATTTAAAATATAAAGTGTTTCTCAAGCTTTATGGTTGGAGCAAAATTAAATAAACTCCAAATTAAAAGCTTGAAGGAAAAACATCTCCTATTCATACAAAGTAAAAATGTTGATACCAAACTCGCATTGCATTAACATATGACGAGTAAATAGAGTCACAATTAATTGTCACTGACATACAGTCAGATTTTGATTGCCGTAAGAGTTTTATTTTCAGGCGAAAAACGATTGTGTAAGTTTTTTATTTTTGAGTCAACAAAACGATTTTCTTCAGCATATTGTTTTTTTTTTTTTTAAATTAATTATGTGAATTTCGTTATAAATAAATAACACATTTCGGGTCTAGGTGGCCATCCTAGTTTCCATGCTTATATAAATAAACAGAGCTCGAGGCTCACAATAATGTCACATAAACACAACACGGCTTCGTAACTCTCTGGTGTTTTACTTCTTTGAAAGAACTAAAACCTTAACTAGAAATTCTCCATCTCTCTCTCTCTTTCTCTCTCTCTCCGTTTTGACTTCCACAAACAGAGCAACATCTTTTCTCAGGATTGCTTGAAACTGGAGAAATCTTTAAAGTTACAACCAATCAGAGAGAGAGAGAGAGATCTAGCCAGTAAAAAAAAAACAAGAATTCTCGCACTTCGAGGAGGTTAACGATAAGGGTTTAAGATAGGAAGAAGAAGAAGAATGGTTACTTTATCAGCTTGGCCTTGGGGAAACTTTGGCAATCTAAAGGTTTGGGTTCTCTCAAGAAATTTAAAAATTGATCTGACTGTTTAAAAAGTTTGGTTTCTCTTCAGAATCTCATATGTGTTTTTCTTTATCTGTGAAGTATCTTCTCTACGCTCCATTAGCTGCACAGGTAGTTTACTCATGGGCATACGAACAAGATTACTCGAGGGCTCTTTGGTGTCTTCACATCCTCATCATCTGTGGACTCAAAGGACTCGTTCATGTCTTCTGGAGCACTTACAACAACATGCTTTTCGTGACTCGGACTCTAAGGATCAACCCTAATGGTGTCGACTTTAAGCAGATTGATCACGAATGGCACTGGTAAATCCATCATCCTCGCAAACAATATCGAGGGCTTGCCTTGTATATAATAGTAACTTGTCCTAAAATCAAAGCTTTTCAACCACTTTTACTTTTGTTTATGTGTTCTGCGTATGGTCTTAAATACCCATATAAGTACACCGAAGATATTGTTTTGATATGTGGGTTTTATCTCAGGGACAATTACATACTTCTGCAAGCAATAATAGCTAGCATGATCTGTTACATGTCTCTGCCATTGATGACGACGAACAGTTTTCCTCTGTGGAACACGAAAGGACTCATTGCATTAATTGTGCTACATGTGACTTTCTCAGAGCCTTTATACTACTTTGTTCATCGATCTTTTCATCGTTACACCTACATATTCACGCATTATCACTCCTTCCACCACGCATCTCCTGTTCCACATCCCATGACTGGTAAATTTTCATCACTAAATGTAATCTTATTCAATATTTATTCTCGGTTGATGTATATAACAATCTTTGATCTGTTGGGTGCAGCTGGAAATGCGACGTTCTTGGAAAACCTTATCCTCTGTGTCGTAGCTGGAGTTCCTTTGATTGGAACTTGCTTGTTAGGTGTTGGATCAATAGGCTTGATCTACGGATACGCTATTATGTTTGATTTCCTAAGATGTTTAGGACATTGTAACGTTGAAATCTTCCCTCACAAGCTATTTGAGACTCTTCCAATCCTACGATATCTCATCTACACTCCAACGTATGTTGTTGACGGTTATCTTACTCTTTATGCAAAGTAGTCACATGTCATTTTTCTTTTTCTTCTTGTTGCGGTTTTTGGATTTGGTTACTCCATAGGTTTCAGTAAGGGCTTTGATTTTATTCATTGAATTAGGAACACACGGACGTGGCTTTGTCATATTTTACTTCAAAAAGAACATTTGCCAAGATTGTATTTGCTGTCAAAGATGTCTATAGAAAGTAATTGGTGGTTTTACGTTTCTAGTTGCATCACAATGATTTTACGTGTAATGATTTTAAAACGTTTAATGTTGATATTCTTGGTGGGGTTTATGCAGGTACCATATTCTGCATCATCAAGAAATGGGGACCAATTTTTGTCTGTTTATGCCTCTCTTTGATGTTTTGGGAAACACACTTAACTCAAACTCGTGGGAACTCCAAAAGAAGATTCGTTTGTCTGCAGGTAAATATAGCAAAACTACTCCAAAACTTGAACACACAAAGCTGTTATTAGACCAGTTGAATATATCTGCTATAAATTAGGCAGAAATACCAAACTGTTTAATGCCAATTTATGATGAGCCATTAGTAGATGTAGAGTGTGTACTTGGTGCAACTAAAGTGGGTGAGAGTTTTCTATTTCTGGTCAAAGTCAAGCCTCTTGAGCCAAAGCTTTTGAAAAAGACATAGTTACCCCTTCATTGACCTCAGAATTACAGTTTTCTAACTAACTTGATCTCCATGTGCAGGGGAAAGGAAGAGAGTGCCGGAGTTTGTGTTCTTGGCTCATGGGGTAGATGTGATGTCGGCTATGCATGCACCGTTCGTGTTCAGGTCGTTCGCTTCAATGCCATACACAACGAGGCTCTTCTTGCTGCCGATGTGGCCATTCACGTTCATGGTAATGTTGGGCATGTGGGTTTGGTCAAAGACTTTTCTTTTCAGCTTCTATACCCTCAGGAACAATCTTTGCCAGACTTGGGGCGTTCCCAGATTCGGATTCCAAGTAATGCCTCTCTGTTTTCAAATTTTCCCTCGTTTCTCCTCCTCGTGAAAACAGAGAGAACAGAGTGTTTTATTGAGTCTTTTCCTCTTTTTGCAGTACTTCTTACCGTTTGCTACACAAGGCATCAATAACCAGATCGAGAATGCGATTCTAACGGCTAATAAAATTGGTGTTAAAGTTATAAGCTTGGCTGCTCTGAACAAGGTGTGTTTCGGAACTGAAATCTCAAAAAGTCTGAAACTTTTGAGTGAGTGGTGATTCATCTAGAGTCAAGTCACTAAAAGGTTTATTTTTGTTTGGGATTTTTCCACAGAACGAAGCTCTAAATGGTGGTGGGACGTTGTTTGTCAACAAGCATCCAAACCTTAGAGTTCGTGTAGTCCATGGGAACACTTTAACCGCAGCAGTGATTCTCAATGAAATTCCAAAAGATGTGAAAGAGGTGTTCTTGACAGGAGCCACTTCTAAGCTGGGAAGAGCCATTGCTCTTTACCTTTGTCGTCGGGGAGTGAGGGTTCTCGTAAGTTTCTTACTTTCCCTAAACTCACCATTGTCACAAAGATACGGTTTACTATAGAACCCCAAAGTCTGACAGATGTTGGAACCATTTTGACAGATGTTGACATTATCGTTGGAGAGATTCCAAAAGATCCAGAAAGAAGCTCCTGCTGAGTTCCAAAACTACCTCGTACAAGTGACCAAATACAACGCTGCGCAACACTGCAAGGTTCTGTATTGATTTCTAACTGGTTTTCATTTTGTTGTGTACATGTAAATGTATTGACTTTGGGGTGTTTGAACTATGCAGACTTGGATCGTTGGGAAGTGGTTAACGCCAAGGGAGCAGAGCTGGGCTCCTGCAGGAACGCATTTCCACCAGTTTGTGGTGCCACCAATCCTCAACTTTAGAAGAAACTGCACTTACGGCGATCTGGCAGCAATGAGGCTCCCTGAAGATGTTCAAGGACTCGGAACCTGCGAGGTATTAAGAATGCTTAGTTATTATCTGATTCTTGTTTGTCTCTATATCCCTTTGGTACACCGGACTAAAACTCTGCGTGTGTGTGTGTTGTGGCAGTACACGATGGACAGAGGGGTGGTGCATGCGTGCCACGCGGGAGGAGTGGTTCATATGCTGGAGGGTTGGAAGCATCATGAGGTTGGAGCCATTGACGTTGACCGTATTGATTTGGTGTGGGAAGCAGCCATGAGACACGGCCTTCGCGCTGTTTCTTCACTCACAAGTTGAGTGAGAGAGACTGTTTTGATTGTTGTCTTTGACTCTCCCAAAACTGGCCATTCTTTGTACAGGTGAAGGATGCAAGCAGGGAAAAAAAAGAAGTAGAATTTCACCGTATGTTATTGTTTCACCTTTTTATTAAACATGTATTTCAACCTTTTAGATAATGGTTATTATATGCGCACCTAATTTCCAAGAAAAATTCGGCAAAGCTTTAATTATCCAGCCTGATCGCTCCTTGTTGGTACTTTGGTAGATAGGACAATCGTAGAAACAAGTGTCTTCAATGTAGCTGTCCTCTTCATTTGACTAGGTTAGTTGAGAGTCATAGAGGAGATAATATCAAATTGTTTGGCTTTCCCGTTCATACTTAAGACCAAAGATACTGTTACCTTGAAGTCACCTGCTTCTACGATTAAACAATGGACCAAAAAGAGCTTGCTTTTGGATTTTGAATCACCAAATTTTCATACTTTATTACAAACACGCTCTCCTACACTAAACCAACCAAAACCAACGATGACAGAAGAGAGACAGAGAGAGAAAGGAAGAAACGCTCTCTACTCGAAGTAATATCTGCTTGAGTACTAAAACGAATGCAGAAGAAAGAGATTATTTTACCACACAAAGAGAAAGAAAAAAAAAAGAAACTCTCCTAATTTGAAAGAACCCTCATGATGATGTTTATCCCTTGAATCTTTCCCAAAAGGTAGCCAAGAAGATCAAGAGGTGAGAGATGAGAAGAAGAATGGAGATGACTATCAAGAAGATACCTAGCTGCCACCATTTTCTTCTTACAGATCTTACGAATCCGAACTTGCAAGACCTACAGTCATAGCACAATACGCTCCAATCGTTCCTCCATAGCTCACAGTCGGTTAGTCTTCCCACCATCCCACCGTACATCACCTGCGTCTCCAACGGTGGCCCCTCGTCTTTTCTTCTATACCAAAACGTCGCGTTTAACGCATCCATGTTACATGTCTCTGGCGGCATACAACATCCATTCTGAAGCAACAAAAAAAATCAAAACGACTTGTGTAATTAATCAATCTACTCGTCTAAAAGATCGAACATGATCGTCTCAAACTATTTGAAAATCTTGTAAAAAATTTTCATTAAGTAATTTATTTTCTTGATCGGTAACATGTTAGAGTGCAACGTTTGCACTTGGTAAAAGACGGAGATGAGATCAAGCTTTATATAATAAGATGGTTGTGACAAACCTTTATTGGTGGCATTTTTCTTCTGTTGTAAGGTTTATCTATTGGAGATCCATAAACAAGCTCGTTGCAGGCGCCTTTATCGTAGATACATGATTTAATGTTGTTCCAGTTCACATCATCCATCACTTTGAGCTTAAACCACGTTCCAGTCGCAGGAAACCGCCTGCTCTGCATCTCGTTGACTCCGGCGTAAGCCAAACCGATGAATAGCATTAGCAAAAGAACCACAACCATCACCACGAGTGCCGGCATCGGAAACTTCCGTCGGATAAACAAAGCCACATTGCTGACGACGAACACGGCAAGGAGACCGACGCTAGCCAGCGTCTGGATACGTGGCAGACCGAGTATATCTTCGCAGTCGTAGCTACGCATGTAAAGGAGCCACACAGCGTAGCCGAGGAGTGTAAGAGAGAGAACGAAGGTAAAGATCGGAAGTACACCGGCGGCGAAAATGTTCACGATTGCAACCAACGTTCCGACGGGTGGCTTCTCGCTCTGTGACTCCATTTTGTCTGAGCTTTTGGCTTCTGGCTCAGTCGTCGTCGTTGTTGTTGTTGCGGTTGCCGTGGCCGTAGTGGTTGCAGCTGGTTCCTCAACGGGTGCTACTTGGGCATTATCAGCCATGAAGAAAGTGAAAGAAAGGTCTCTCTATGGAGGTGTTTTGTTTGATACGAGGAATGTATATATATAAAGGAGAAAGATCATAAGTATAGGAGTGTGAGTGAGTGTGTGGTGGGTTTTACAGAGTCAAATGTAAGTTGGAGAGAAATCAGGACACTTTGATTAAGTACAAGCAGATCCTGTCCGAGGATTTTGTTATGTTCAAACCCTTTTTGGTCTTTTTTTTTCATCACTATCGATTTATCTAAAACTTTCAATTATCCAAAAGTGTCATTTTGGTTTGTTTGTTTGTATGAATGTGAAATAATTACTGCCTATATTTGATATTTTCTCTAATTTTAGTGAAAAATTTAGATTGCACTACTTATTAGAAGGTAAGAATCTCATATTCATGGAGGTTATCAACCAAAAATGCGGAATATTACAAATGAATAGTGAAGCATAGAAGCCCAAATTCTGTATACTGTAACTCCAAATCTACAAAATAGGAGGAAAATATATGTTTTTAACTATTTTTGGACAACCGAACTAGTCGTCCTTTGTACATTAGTAAAGAAGAAAAGGAGTTTGTCTTGTCGAAATTCGGTTTTGATAAGATTTCAACCTAAAAATCTGATTACAACAAATTTAATAAAAAACTTATTTGAATGAAATTTTGAGGCTGACGCGACAAGCCCAATAAAAGTACAAGTATGATGGGCCAATTGGGTTCCCACAGACATCACGGAGGAAATGTCAGACTTGGCCAAGGCAAAGTGTCATTTGTTTCTTTAACCATTTTACGCTTTTGTTCATTGATCAGATCAGCCATGGAACACGGGGTAATCTAAGAGACCTGAAAACGTTAATGCATGAATCTGTATGCTGTAGTAAATTTGATGGTCATTGGTTTCTCTGTTTCGCAGAGGAACTGATTTGATAGAATTTTAGTGGTTTGATATCATTGATACTTCTGATTTATGAAACTTGTCGAGACAAACACAGATAAAGGAAAAACTTAATGAGATGATTCGGTAATGACACCGTGTCTTCTTGTTTCCGAAGCATCCTATTCTATGAAGCGCATATTTGGAAGTGTATTGCTTATCTTTTCGCATGTTTGGAACGAGTGCAGAAAGTTCCGTGTCTTCTTTGAACCGGCAGGCTGTTTCAATCTTGATGAAGATGCATGCAATCAAGTCTATCAACGAAAATAATAATGGCACATCCTCAACGCTGGCTAAGCTAAATGGATTGCTTCTTTTCTTTTTTTTTTAATTAAAAAAATAGTGAACTAATCGTTAGACGCCACGTGTGTATGATTTTGACGAAACCAAATAAACTACGTTGTTTATTTGATTACAGAAGCGCTCGTTGTTTGTTTTTTTGTTGGAATCTACTATTATTTTCTCCCAAAAATCTTTATAAGCAACCGTTGTGTGGATACTCTAATTTAAATATTAAATTTCTCAGAGATCATGTTATAATTGTTGACAACCTTTTTTTTCTTCTAGTTATTAGTAATGATCGTAAAAAAATAATTAACTAATTTTACTGTAAAATTTTAGTATGTATTTACTGTAGATTTTTAATATGTATTTATATATTTTAATACCTCCATGAATTTCATTTAGTTTACTAGGTTTGGTTAATTTCAATACGTTTTATAAAATTCGAATTTGATTTAAATAACTTGGTATATAAATTTCTATTTCAATTATTTTATAATTGAATTTTGGTTTGGTTTGGTATACCTTACTCTTAAGTCTTTAACTTATAGTTTTACCTTATAGTAGAAGTGGTCAAGATTTTATAGAATTGTAGACTGTAGACTGATCAAGTGATGTAGACTATAGACTTTCAAGTATTATATTCTATAGTTTATATTTATAGAAGTGATCAAATAACTATAGTCTATATTCTATAGTTATAGAAGTGATCAAATAACTATAGTTATAGTTATAAAAGTGATCAAATAACTATAGTCTATGGTTCAATTATTATATTCTCTAGTCTATATTATTGATGTAAAATTCTATAGTTATAGAAATGATCAATTCTATAGTTATAGAAGTCTATAGTTATTTGATCACTTCTATAGATTTATATTTCTATAGATATGTAACTATAGACTGATCAAGATTCTATAGATGAATAACTATAGATCTTAGGTTAGACAATCTTGATCGCTTCTATATAGTATAGTCTTAACTTATAGTTTAATTCCAAATCCAATTTTTATAGTTTCTTATTAATTAATCATCATTAAAACACCTAGAGAAATAGTGGAATAATATGCTTTCCTTCCATTAAGGTAATGCAACTCTTGGACCTTCGATGACAATTACTTTTTCATCTATTAATCTTTAATTAATATCTTAATTATCTGGGCAGATACATAGATACGAGTTGGTGATTATCGCTTGTTTAAAATATATAATAATTGAAAGCAAAAATAAAAAAATCCCGAAAGCAACAACATTATAAAAACATGGAAGTCTAAAACCCCTCCCTTTTTCTTAAACACTGCTCTCGTCGATACACACAGGTTCTTCGATTTTTCTCTCTTCCCCCACTCTTTCCTTTTTCTTTTGTTTGATTCTTGATTCCTTGATGAATGTCGTAATCAGCTTGATTGATTTACTACGGAAGACTATTTGATAACTAATACTATAACCAATCTTTTATAAATATCGTCACAATCCGTAAAATCTCGATTTTCGTTTTGTGGGTTCTAATGGTAGTCGCTTCGATTCCTTTTTGTTGAACCCTAAATTGTAAAACCTTAATATCTTCGTACCCAAGTTTCAACACAAAGAAAGTTAGCGCCTTTTTGTGCCATCATATAAAAGTCAAACATATATTGACTTTGCTTTCTTTTTTGTATATTCTGTTTTGGAAAACAGAAGTTTTGTCATCTTTTCTGTGGGAGAGTACGAAAGAGAAACATGGGTTCGAAAGAAGAAGGAAACGGTGGAGAAAGTCTGATCATGAGTAGAGAGATGCTCTTGAAGCTTCTACAGAACGTTGAGAAAGCGTCAGCGTCAGGATCATCCACTTTCACTTCAGCTGATCTTCAAAATCTCTCTAAAGAAATCCAACTTCATCTTACAGCGAATGCACAGGATCCAAGTATGGCGGATCCGAGTAAAGCAACGTCATATATTCGCCATGGTATAAAACTATCATCTCCTTTAATGCTTATATAATTTCGTTTATGCTTTCTTCTGAAGTGGAAACTTTGGACTTTTAGCAGAGCTTGACATGCTGTTTACTGCTGAGGAAGTTGGACACACATGTGACTTATGCCAGAGAGATTTAGCCATGGATCCAGAACGGCCTAATGCTTCTTTGCGCAGCTTACAAGAGGCGTGTGTGCTGGCTTGTGGTCATGTTTATCACTTCAAGTGTTTAAGAGGCACCACTCTTGATCTTGATAACGGTTCTTCTAACCCTTCCTGCATTTTCTGCATCAGCTGAAGTGAACCTTATACATCTTAAATCATATGTGGATCAAAATTCTTCTACCATCAATGTCTCGTAGATTAGGAAGAGATTTCAGATTTTTTTGTATTTAGTTTCCAACAATGCCAATGGAGTTACATACACACTGATTTTGTTCTCAATAATCAGTTTCTTTTTACATTCCTTCAGTTACTCTTGGAAGGTTAAGTAACTTAGAACGGGAAACTACCACCACGCCCCGCATTGTATCGTTTCTAAAGCCAGAAGTGAATCATGGCCTGTTCAAGACACAAAACGAATGTTTGTAAGAGTTCTGAATAATCATACAGGCATCTATGACCAAGTAGAAGTATCAGTGATTACCTCTTGAATTGAGTTAAGGGCTCGATCCTCCTCGTGATGGGACACAGGTCGTCGAGTTTGATGCAGTTCTGATCTTAAGCTTCTCATCTCTGACTGCATTTCATTGAGCTGTTCTCGAATCTCCTTTAGCAAACTTATATGTTCTCCCTTGATGTTCGTATCTCTTGGCGGCTTACTCACTTTTCTTTCGTAATTACTACTCACCATCTTGCCTCTACCCTGCAATTCTTTCTACTTATTATTAGCACTTGACCAATTTTTCTTTACAATGATAAGTGCTTCACTCATAGATGATGACTTACATTTCTTTCTTCGAGTTCATCTTCTTCCGAGATGATTGTAAGGCTCTCCTTCGTCCTTGGAACCTCGAAGATGTCCTGAACATTTGGAGACCGAATCGGAGACTCTGAAGAAGCATCTTTGGCAGAGAATTTATCAGGGTTCTTCATCATCTCCATTATCGAACTTACATCACTCTTGGCTGACTCGAGGATAGTATTGCTGACCTGTGAAACCAACGCATGTGACATAGACTCACGCCTAAGCATAGGCCATTTAGATTCCTTGGGAGCCTCTCTTGAATCTGAAATCTCTCGAACATGATCATCTATTCTCCTGATCTGTTCCCAATAAGCGTTCAAGTCTTCACGAGGAGATAAAGAACTCTCAAGACCTTTCTTCTCCTCGAAGCTATCACCATTACTATCAGACAGGAGTTGCCTTCTCTCACTAGTCATGCCATCGAATGGGCTCTACAACAGAAGAGAGAGAGAATATAACTTCAGGCTTATTATATACTTCCAACAAGTTTCGATCTTTGAATCTCGAAACCAGTAAAACAGAAAACTTTATAAGACATGGAGTTAGTTTTATTCAGTTAATAACCAACTAACAAAACGAAGCGGTTGCAGAATAAATATTACCGATAGATTTCGCTTCATCTTCCTCTGATTCACACGAGAGGTATCGCCGAAAAAGATGAGATTTTCAGGGAACTTGTTGTCAATAACGGCAGGATCAGAGCAGCCAAGGCTGAGCAGTTTGCATCTGTAAGCCTGGACCTGAAACTCAAGAGAAGCGATCTCCATTTCCTTTTGGTAAATCAGATCTTCGAAAAGCACCAGAGAGGTCTCAGCATGGCACATCTTCTCCTCCGCCATTCTCTTGTACTGACTAGCCTCCATCTCCAACGCTGCTTTCTCCCCTTGAAGACGTAGAATCATAGACAAGGCCTCGGAAGCAGCCGATGAAGAGGCTTCACGTTCAGCGTCAAGCTCCTGGTTGATCTTCTGAAGAAGCTCTTGCTGCGCCCACATTGTTTCTCTTACCCCCGAGGTTTCTCCGTTGCCTCCAACACCTAGACTCATCGTTCTCTCCACCATCCTCTCTCTCTCTCTGTCGCAAGAGTTGTCAAATTATGGTTTTGATCTTATGCGATCAGAGAGCAGGAAAGAGGGAGACGAGATCGAGAATGATTCGAATGTAACGCGGAGGAGGGAAACGAAGATTCGGTGAATCTCCGATTGAATTTTCCACCCGAAAAAGGGGAAATGGTGGAAACTCGGAGAAGTCAGATCGACAACGAAAGCGTCGTGATTATGTAATGAGCCGACCAAATATTCTTCAAAGTCCAATCCAGAGTGGGACATATTAAACGTGCAAACGAACTCTTTGCATTAAAGTCGAACTAATAGTATTGTAATGACATTATTATGCTTTCATCTAATTGATCCAGCCGACACAGAGCAAATTTAGGGATTAATAATTCATAATACGTATAATGTAGATCTTAAATAGCAGAAACCCATTTATACAAATTGAACTGAAGATTTGGCGGGATGAGCCAGGCCCGTGCAGTAGTGCAACGCATGGGTGACTCGCGAAGGCCCAGATAGCAAGCTACCTTAGTGGGCCTTCCCCCTTAAAAAATAGAGTTAATATCGTGTGGGCCGATGACCCACATATCAGATATTAAACTGATAAGAACAGATACTACACTTGATCTTAGCCAAAAGGCCGAGAAAGGTATGATTTGTTCTGTCGCATGACATCTTTATTTATATCACTCGTCCCTTCTCCAAACCAATGTAAGTTACCGATGTGGGAGACGGAAAATAAATACAAATAAAGTGTATACTTTCACAATGCCGACACATTGAGGAACTCGTAGAACAGATTACGAAACTTACCATGCTGAGTATTCTTTAAGCACATAGTCACCATAAAGCTCCCTTCTTCGTCTAAGCTCTTAGCTACAAATCCCTTTCCTTCATTCAAATGTGACACTCTCTCGTAAAAAGGCCTTCCCCATCCAAAATCCAATTCGTAAGCGGTCTGCTTAGGTAGACCGACGATGCAGAAGTTTGCTGCACAGCTGAATATCGGATTCCCTTCACCAGGAACCAACTGGTCGAGATCAGGATGTCTCTCTAAGTAATCTATCGCTGATCTCAAGTACTCGTTGTCCATTTTCCTTATCACTTCATGAACTCTCTCTACCGTTGTGCTGAAAGGCTCTCTGCGAAAATCACCCAGCAGGGATACCGGGCGAGCGTGGAAGAGAGCGTTCCCAATGTATCCTTGTGGAAGCTTTGGTCGTAGTCTTGACCTCCCATCAATTATTATATGCAACCTCGTCAAGTGTTCTTCACTTAAATCTGTAGGGTGTAAAAGAAAGTTTGTTGCATAAGCTTTAGAGTAAGAGACGAATATCTTTTAGCTTCCAGAGTCCAACAAGATCAACTGATTACCTTCATTTGCAAAACAAGCACAACGCCACATATGCGCCACCAGAAGTTCATATGTACTGAACTTGCTATTAGCAATCTCCACCTTAGCTCTAAGAGCTTTCAATTGGTGACGTGTGAGTTTGTGACTGGCAACTGCAGAATCAGATTCAGGATTTGATCTGTATATCAGGGATTCCACGGGAGGATTGTGAAACGGAGGAGGCTGGTATTCTGTGTGAGGAAAGACAGGGCAGGGAGGGTCCCGTGCACGAAGAACAGTGCGGTCGAAGAATGGTTCTAACTTAACTGGAACTCCCCGAGCAGTTCTAGACCATGCTTCCATGAAATACTCAAGAGAAGCAGCTGGTCCGAATGTATGGTGTATTGAGTTTCCAATACAGATCGCACCACATTTGAAATATGTAACCTTGCAAAATATCAGTTACCTATCTCTTTAGATAATTGTTCATCAAGTCCATGTGCATGTAATGGTCTATAGACGATATGCTAACATTCGATGATGAGCAATAATTATTACAATATTAACTACTAAGCTTTCCAGTAGTGATGATGAACAGTTCCACGACAACTGACAGAAAAAAAATTACTAGTCTGGACAAAAAGATATTTAAACTTACAAATTTTGAATGCAATACCACAACAACGGAGTTTTCACCATTTACAAAAGCATTATTAGTTAGACAGATGAGGAAAGGTTAACCTGAAGGAGAAGCAGAGGTAAGGAGGAGATGTCTCCTGAGTAATCAAGAGTCGGTACAAGTTGAGAAAGATCCAAACTTTGAGTGAGTGAGGCAATGTCTTGTACAGTAGAATCAGTCTCAGCCTCCACTAGCAAAACTCCTTCCCCATTGCATCGAACCTCCAACCTCCCATCCGCATCTACCACACATCAAGCAGAAAGAAGTATAAAAAATGAGAAGAGGAAAAATGTATAATGGAAATCATCAAAAAACCCAGAATGAAGCCATGACTCCAGTGATCTCTAGATGAAAGAAGGTAGTACTGTAGAAGCATCTGAGGCGACTTCGAATCTTACCCTTTTGGAGTCTCCCAGCTGCAGGATAGAAGAGGACAAGAACCTTGGTCAGAGCATCGATGAGAGATTGAGTGCTGAGAAGACTGGAGGAGGAACAAGGGTTGTAAAAGTAGAGGAAGCCCATGTGAAATCTCACTTGTATCAGGTCCAAATTGGATAGCCATAGACTGTGTGTCGGTGTTTCCTCAGCTGGCTTCACGATCGTAGTTTGCTTCACCCGAATCTTCATCTGCCCCACAATTCAGATACTTGCTTAAGCACACGGCTCGATAAGCCTGAACAGATCAATAAACAGAAAGTGGAAGAGACTGAAGAAAAAAAAAGAGTCTTACAAAGGCTTTAGCGCTTTGTTAACGAACCGCGCCTCAGTTATGGAAAGACAGGAGCGAAAAGATAAAGAATTTCAGGAGTAGACGCAACTACCAACAAATTGTTGGAAATGGACCCAAAAAGAAAAAGTGATAAAATATATTTTCTTTACAACGACACATACACGAACATGTCAGTCTTGACAACATTAAGTTTCTTCAGCTTACAATTATATCAGCAAAGCAATTGAAAAAAAAAACCCACAGCTTTTCGTCTTTAATAAACAAAGAGAATGTTTTGGCTTAGTAAGGAACGCGAACACGAACAGAAGGTGGACCAGAGCTCATATCTTCGAGCAACAGATCCAGAAGTGCCTTGGCTATGGGACCTTCTTTTCCTGAGTCAAGACAAACAAGAAACCCATCTTATATCCATCATATAAGCTATTTCAAGGACAAGATTTAGATACTCAAAAGTGAAGCTTTTACATGTTTTATATGATAATCTTACCATCTCCAATGAATTCTTCATCCCACTGGATCACAGGTGTGACGAGAACTCCGCTCCCAAGAAGCATCATCTCATCCGCGTTCTTTCCATCTCCGACAGTTACATCCATTACTTTCACACTTTTAAGCATTCCTTTACTTACGAGCTGTTCAGCGAGTGTAAGCGTTCTCTTTGCCGTACATCCGCTCAAAATGCTATCAAACCGCGGCATGACAAGCTCCTTACCACCATTGACAACAAACGCTACATTCATGTTTGGACCTTCTGCAATAAAGCCATCGTTATCCACCCAAATACCCGCATAAGCTCCCTTGGCCTCAGCCTCCATTTGTGAGAGCGCATTAGGGAGGTAGTTAACGCTTTTCACAGTAGCAAACTCTGGAGGCTTTATGGGGATGGATGAGGTCACTACATTGACACCTGGTCGGTTAATTTTTAAGTCCGTTTTGATCACAACGGCGTAGAGAGCCGGTTCAAGACACTGAGATGGAGATAGTAGGAAATCCCCGGGACCTGCAGAAATCCAATATCTTAAAGACCCATATTTACATCCAGAAACGCTCACTGTTTGGATGAGAATCTTTCGGATAGTTTCCCGGTCGAATAAAAGTGGGATCTTAGCCATGGACGCAGAACGTATGATACGGTCAAGGTGCTGATCCAATTCATAAAGATATCTGCTTTGTTCCAAAGCACGGAAAAGCAAAACTCAGATGATTTAGTAGTAATAAGAAGACTGATCAAAAAGTTGGATAAGTAAAGTACGATTTAAAGTGACTGACCCATTAATGATCATGGCAGTGTCAAAGACTCCATGACCACGGTGAACCATGTGATCATCCAATGGAAGAACCATTGCTGCTGGATCGGTAGTTATTCCGCCAACAACACTCGAGTACATGGCCAAGAACCCTTGTCCTTTTCTTGCTAGTTTCAGCCTCTCCACAACCTTGGACACCAAACATAGTTCACTGATACGCACAATCAATGATTCTAAAGATAGATAGATAAACATATATTCCTCGATCATTACAGCCTCCATACCTAAAATTTCTATGACAAAACACAGAACAATCTGGTTCTGTCAATTAAGATCATCTTCAGACTCCAGATAACAAGATGAGAAAAGTTCTAGGGTTTCAACTTTCAACACACTATAGATTCTAACGACATGATGGACAAAAGTAATAGAAATGAAAGAGCCAAAAAAGAAAAACACTATAGAAAAGAAATCTACCTCGGAGCTAGATAGAACAGGAACACTCCACGAGTGAGAGCTCGAATCTGCGCAGAAAAGAATTCAGATGTTTCAAAACCCTTATTAAAAAAAATATCATAATTCATCAATTCCAAGAACAAAATGTGGACTTTTAAGCATCATCAAATTAATTTTTTTTTTCTCAGGATATCTACAGTAACTAACATAATAAATTATGTAACGAGTTGCCAATCCAGACGACATTTGTTCAGGTAAAAAAACGAGTAAAACCATGAAGGAGAGAGTTCTGAGACGCGAGTCGCAAGGCAGTATAATATAATTTAATTGAAAAGGAAAAATGATTAGTATAATATAAGAAGTGACGACGACACGCCTAATTTCGAACCAGAGCACATGACAATCCTTCTTCCTCGTCTACGCGGGAATCGAAAGCCATGACCTGAAGAGTATGGAGCTTGACACACAGCGCTGAGATTCCAAGTGTTAACCAACAACTCCGGCGAGAAATCGGCGATGGGTTTCGGTAAACAAACGTACAGAGACGTCATCTCAGACCACGAGAACAAAGGTTATTTGGGCCAATTAGCCCAATTCTAGATATTTAAGTACTAAAGAATAGCGTAGAACCAAATTTTTTTTTTTTTCGATCCGATTTTTTAAATTACGAGAAGACATTTTTAAAATAGAAATATTAGACTGAGCAATTGGTGGGATGAGCCTAGCCCGTGCAGTAGTGCAACGCATGGGTGACTCGCGAAAGCCCAGATAGCAAGCTATCTTAATGGGCCTTCTCCCTTAAAAAATAGAGTTAATATCGTGTGGCCCGTTGGACCACATATCAGATATTAAACTGATAAGAACAGATACTACACTTGATCTTAGCCAAAAGGCCGAGAAAGGTATGATTTGTTCAGTCGTAGGGCCTCATATTATATACTACTTCTCATGCCTTCCAGGCTTCTTTAGTTACCGATGTGGGACTTTGAAAGAGTAAGGACGTAAACAAATGAGGGCACGCTTAACCGAGAATAGTCTTAAACCTAGAGCCAAACAACCCACCAGAACTGGATTTCTTTCTTGCTTACCTTATGGGATGCAGCTGAGTGAGAGCATTGACATATCGAAGCCAACTTCGCAGAATTTTCCATTCTAGTGGTCAGTTTATCTTCCTTCATTGATCTTAGATCATTCGATTATGATTCAATATATCTAA
>KE154293.1:549933-604182 GCA_000411075.1 Sisymbrium irio | reverse complement strand
GGGGGGGAAACAATATCACTTGTTTCGATAAAATTGAAGACTTTCGGTTTGTCAATTGTCGCTGGAAAGTCTAATTTATCTATTTGGCGTCTCGAAAACAGATTTACCCGGAAAGTGATCAGAATCAGCTGCGGAAGAAGCATCCTTGTCTTGCCATGGTATATACATATATGTTTCTACTTCCTTGCCTCCTTGGTTTAATTTGATGGGTTTGACTTTTCTTACTACACTCATCTTTATTCGATCGCTCTTTGCTTATTTAACTGAGAAAGTTGAGAGATTTTTCCCTGAGAGATCTTCTCATGTTGATCAGTTTTTTTACCTTCTCTGCTTCTTCTCAATTTGAACTTCCTGAGCTCCTTTTTTTTCCACCATTCTCACTCTTCGTTTGGAGTTTTCTTTAGTCATGGAGGTTATAGGATTGATTAGTCGGTGTAATCTTGTTTGCAGGCCATGTATATTCGCGTCAAGCGCATGAAGACCACTTACTTTATCCAATGCGATCCGACTGAGACTGTTTTGGATGTTAAGCAAAAGCTGTTTACCCTCATTGAGCAACCTGTTAGCAATCAGCGTCTGGTCTTAATGTCTACTGAAGAAGTATTAGAGGATTCGAAATCCCTAGCGGAGCAGAAGGTATTAAACATTTGACCGGCTCATTCTCATATAGGCCAATGTTGGGGAATAACAATTGTTCAAGTTTAAGTACTCATATGGACACTGCCTCCGTTTGAGTATTTTGAGTTATGAGGGTGTGACTTGTGATTATGTTCTTTGCTTTGTTGTTCAGGTTGAGAATGATGCAGTCGTGGCTCTGACTTTGAGGAAAGGTTATCCCTCGTTTCCCTTTTTCTCCTTAGTTATTCTGGTAACGCGGACTAGTCGTAATGGATTATCCATCTTGGTTAAACTAGTAATCACAGTTTTAATATATTTCTTCTGTCTTTGAACCCTTCAAACTTCTTTGATCTGTATGGAGTCTATTGAAACGTTGCAGTCTCTTAAAACCTTTTTGGCTGGATATGGCTGAATCTGGTTCCTGTTGTTTATCACTTAGTTCTCTATTGATTGCACAACAGTCGACGTTGCTGTATTGCATTCTTTGAAGCTATGAATGGCATTATGACAAAATAATATATAGCTGAATGTGATTCCTGTTGTTTATATCCCATCAACCTTATCATTTAGTCCTCTATAGTATTCTTTGAAGCTATGAATGGCATGATGAGTTGCATCTCATTCTTTCTTGTGCAGATGATAACGAGTTTGAGGATGTCGACATTGCACAGCCCACCGACTTTTCAATCTCATGAAGAATTTGACTGGCTGTATCAAGAGAATCTTTGCGTCAACAGGTGAAGTATGTTATCCAAACACAATGTGGGAGTCGATAAAGCGCTTGAAGTTGTTTTTTCTCTCTCTGCCTGTGTCAACAATGCTTCTTTAGTTGTTACAGACAATTGTTGTAAGTAAAGATATCGAGATGCGGAAATGTGATTGCAACTTGCAAGATTACTAGTTTTCAGTGACGCCCATGTTTCCCATTGCTTCCTCTAATGAATCATAATGAGCTATCAGGGAAGCAGAAATTGAACAAGTTGAAAAAAACTCGGACATGTCAGGAAGACAGTGTTCTAGTTTGTTCTTGTTAGTGTACACGAACGAGCCAAGGAAGATCCATTGCCTTTTCACATTGTGCTGTGGGTGAGGAAGACTTCTTACCTATAATAATAAAGCTTAGAAGTACATAAATGACGGAAAAACCAATAGATGTGACGAAACAAAGGAACAGAAAAGACAAAAGTGAAGGACATTACCGTAACTTAACAGAAAAAAACAAAGAAACTATAAATGTGTCTGCTTTGGCCAAAAAAAAAAAAACAAAAGAGGAATAAGACCCTAATAAAAGAGAAGGGATTGTGTTTTCCTTCTCGACTTCTTCTCCTTCTTTCTCATCTCAACCCATTTCTCTTCTCTTCTTCGCTAACGCTAGGGAAGAGAGAGAGAGAGACGCACAAAAGCCGATCCCTCTCCGTCGATTCTCTGTGAATCTCGGATTCAGCGATTCATCATCGCTGAGAAGAGCTTCTCTTTCCTTTCGTCTGTTTTTTTTGTTTGTTTGGAGATTCCGATTCGATCTCAGCTGATTTAGATCGAGGTATGCAGCAGGGCGATCAAACGGTGCTGAGCTTGAGACCTGGTGGCGGTCGAGGAAACAGACTCTTTGGTTCCTCCTCTTCTTCTTCGTCGCTCTCTTTTGGCTCTCTTTCCTCTTCGGATCTACCTCTCCTTCGTCCTCATGGTGGTGCTCCTGCTTCCTCTTTTCCTTTCAAGGTACCCTCATTCTTGGGCGCCAAGCTCCCTTTTTATATATTTGGATCTAGGGTCCTCCTCTTCTTCATAGCATTTAGTTTTCTTTCTTTCCTTCCGTCTCGAAATGGTTTTGTCGGTCTCTCATGTCTTAACATGAGCTTGTCGGAATTTTCTATCACTCTCACTTTATCCAATTCTCCGGTTTTATAGCTATCAAACAGCCTTTAGGTTTGGAATTACAAGCTTGCTGATTTGATTCTCTCAAATGTCTGAATTAGCTGAAAGCCTTTTGTTTTAAAATTAATGCTGAGCTCATGTTGGATTTTGGATGCTTCCCGACCGCATAGAATAACGTGTCTGCAACATACATTAATTAAATCTATAGGTTATATACGAGGGTTGGTTGCAACCAATTTGTTTGTCCTGATTCTTAGCGGCGCACACGAGTATGTGAAGCTGCTGTAAATATGGACGTAAAATGATTTGTGGGCTTTTAGGTGGGCACTTTATCAGCTGCTATTTGCTCATAAAGGACCTACTGACATTTCTTAGTTCAATTAATCATCTTGGCTTTTATGATTCACGAATAGTTCCTCTCTTGGTTTTTGTACGGAGCGTTGTTGGTTGTGTAGAATTTCACTTCGTATGCGTTTTTGATTGTGTGTATTGAGTGTCTGTTAATGAAGATTAATCCTGGGTTATGGTTTTGTTTCAGGGTGGAGACTCGCGGTTCGATGGCCGTGAACGTGTGAAGTACACTCGTGATCAGCTTCTGGAACTCAGAGAGGTGATTATCTATCGTCCAAAAATCTAGAACCAGGGCTGGTATTGTTTGTGCTTTTTTATTTGAGGTCACTGACATCTATGCATATGTACAGACCGCTCAAATCTCTGATGAAATTCTGAAACTCAAGCGAGAAACTGAAATAGAACTGTTTGGTGAGGAGCAGACTTGGGCACGTGGGGAAACTGTCGTCAGCAATTTGGTATATTGTTTGTTGTAACATCACTTTTACAGTGTTTCAATGTAACATGAAGTGTCATGAGTTATAACAGAGATCTGTTATCTTAATGCTCCAGGCTCCGGTACAATCTCCGGGCCGCTTCTCTGAACCAGATACGCGCGATTGGCGCAGCCGTTCTGCTGCTCAACCACCACCCCCTGGGGAGGAAAGGTCATGGGAAAATCTCCGTGAATCTAGAGATTCCAGGTATGTTGAAGCAAGCCAGTATAATCGTCAAGACCAACCTAGTTCCCAGTTTTCGAGGGGACAAATTTCATCCAACCAAGGGGTAATTGTTAACAAATTAATGTGTTTTTCCCTCTTCTTAGTCCTTTTTATTTTGGCATGGTTTGTTTTACTTTCTTACTTGTATATCGTGTGTAACCAGGGTGGACCAGCTCCTGTCCTCGTCAAGGCTGAAGTACCTTGGTCAGCTAGAAGAGGAAACCTTTCCGAGAATGATCGTGTTCTGAAGACCGTGAAAGGGTAAGGCCTTTTGAGACAGTTATTGCTGGTCTATTCCTTTACTGCCAACTTCTTGCTTGCACGCTGACAAAGAGATACCTTTCTTGTATAGGATTCTGAACAAGCTAACTCCTGAAAAGTATGATCTTCTTAAGGGCCAACTTATAGACTCTGGCATCACATCTGCTGATATCCTTAAGGTATATACTATGTCTCAAGCATAAATGAAGTCTTAATCAAATCGTTTAGGTTGTCATGTAGCTGACCAGTGTTCTTTTCTTTCGTTTATAGGGTGTGATAACCCTTATTTTTGACAAGGCTGTCTTGGAGCCGACTTTTTGCCCTATGTATGCTGAACTGTGTTCTGATATCAACGATAAACTTCCCACCTTCCCACCTGAAGAGCCTGGGGGTAAGGAGATCACGTTTAAAAGGGTTCTGCTGAATATCTGTCAAGAGGCGTTTGAAGGCGCTTCCAATTTGAGGGAGGAGCTTAGACAGATGAGTGCTCCAGAGCAAGAGGCTGAGCGTAGGGACAAGGAAAAATTGTTGAAGCTCAAGACTCTAGGTAATATCCGTTTAATTGGTGAGCTTCTAAAGCAGAAGATGGTTCCAGAAAAGATTGTTCATCACATTGTTCAGGTTAACTCCTATAAGTTTACACTTTTTCTTAAGACATCTTTTGTTTTGGTAGTATTTGTATCAACCTTTCATCATTTTTGCGCTGAGCATAGGAGCTTCTTGGGGCCGATGAGAAAGTTTGTCCAGCAGAGGAAAATGTTGAAGCTATCTGTCATTTCTTCAAAACTATTGGCAAACAACTTGACGGAAATATGAAGTCAAAACGGATCAATGATACATATTTCAGACGCCTACAGGATCTGTCAAAGAATCCTCAGTTGGAACTGCGTCTGAGATTCATGGTTCAGAATATCATCGACCTGCGCTCCAATGGCTGGGTTCCCAGGCGGGAAGAGGTATTTGGGTTTGAAAATAGGCCTCTTTTCAAACCATGAAAAGAGGCCTATTTTGAGACTTGTTTGAAGTTACAAGTTTGAGACTTGTTTACCGGTTCTAATGTTTTATTTTCCTTCTTTTTTTGGGTGCAGATGAAAGCAAAAACTATAACGGAAATCCATTCTGACGCTGAGAAGAATCTTGGTCTCCGACCAGGTGCCACTGCAAATATGAGAAAGGGCGTGGCTTCTAGTGGGCCTGTGAGTCCTGGCCCTGTCTACCCTGGTGGGAGACCTGGTGCAGGTGGCTTGATGCCTGGTATGCCTGGGACACGAAGGATGCCCGGGATGCCTGGGGGGGACAATGATAACTGGGAGGTACCCAGGACAAGATCAATGTCCAGACGCGAACCCCAGCATTCTCCAGCAATGAACAAGTCGGCCTCAATGAACACGAGGCTCTTACCTCAAGGCAGCAGCGGGTTTATGAGTGGTAAGACAAGCGCCCTGTTAGTGGGCAGCGGTTCGCGTCCACTTACGGTGGTAGCAGAACAACAGCCAGCTGCAGCTCCGACCGTACCAGTTCCGGTGGAGAAACCACAGCCTAGTGGTCCTAAGTTGAGCCAAGAAGTGCTGAAGAAAAAAACGAAGTCGCTTCTCGAGGAATATTTCAATGTCAGACTTCGTGATGAAGCTCTGCAGTGTGTGGTAGAGCTTGGGTCGCCTTCATATCATGGAGAGTTTGTGAAGGAAGCAATTTATCTGTCCCTTGAGAAAAGCCCTCCTGTTGTCGAGCCAATTGCTAGTCTCTTGGAGTATTTGTTCTCAAAGAAGGTGGTCACGGCCAAGGATCTTGAAACCGGGTTGTTGCTGTTTGGTTCTATGCTGGACGACATTGGAATCGATCTTCCCAAGGCACCAAACAACTTCGGTGAGATTGTAGGAAAGCTGATTGTGGCTGGTGGTGTGTATTTCAAATTGGTTAGAGAGATCCTTGGAAAGATGGAGGATGATAGGTTCCAGAAGGCGGTGATAGATGCTGCTGTACGTATTGTGGAATCGAGCGAGCAGGGTAAGTCCCTGTTGGCCTCACAGGCTGCTGACATTGAAGCTTGTCGGGATCTGTAAAGAAACAAATGCTTTACGATTTTGCTCTCTGGGTCAAAGGCTTTGTGGGATGGATGTTGTGTTGTAAGCTTGAAGGAGGAGGAGAAAAGGAGTGTCAGAACTCAAAAGATAGTTTCCAATCAAGAAAACTTCTTTTGTGTTGTGTTCTGCTCTTCTTTAAGCTCTTTCATTATGACATTATTCTCGCAACTTCTTTGTGTTGTTGTGGGAATGTGTTCGTTTCCTCTCTTTTTTTGTATTCTTCTGCGACTTCTCTTTTTTTTCCTTGACTTTTTTGACCTTTGCATTTTTGTTTTACGGTCTCAGATATTATTCAGTTGATTGTTGTTCAGACGTGAGACCCCTATAAATGGTCGCTTCAGATATTTTACATTGAAAATGTTTGATCACCGTGTCTTTCTATTACTCCTCTGTTTCTAAAAAATTGATTTTTTAGTTTTTACACACATATTAAAACACATATTTATTACTATATTTTCAATCATTTTAACAAATAAAAATACTATTCCATGTTTAATAACATCACTTTCTACACTGCATGTTAAACTCTTCATATTCCTTTAACACTTTTCTTTATTTCTTTTAACAAGTACTTTTGTTCTTAATCAATTGAAAATTTATAAAAAATTTAAATTTGGAGTCATATTTTACGTTTTTCAAAACAAAAATTTGGAATGGAGCCAAAACATTCTTCTTTATATATTGACATAGATTTACAGCATTTAGTGAAAATCATCTATGGTTTTTCATTGTTTTGATCTAAATTTACCACCTCAAAATATTAATTAAGGTTGGGAAGTTGTGTACGCATTAAAAAAAAAAAAAAAACTAAAAAGATTTCATGATTAATAATTCCATTTGACTATCATTTTAAATAAATCAAAAATTAATCTTTTAAAAATAAAAAGATAAATGAAAACATCAATCAATTAAAAACGGAGGAAATAGCTTACAAAAATTGAATCCTAGCACAACGCATTATTAATCTCCCAGACTTACGATACTCAACCGCTAGAATTTATGGGCCGTCATAAAATGCAGTAATGGGCCATATATTGGGCCATTGAATAGATTGCATCACGAAAGCTCTCCCGCGCAATGGAATCATTATTATCCCGAAAACTAAAACAATTTCTTTTTTATTTTGAACGAAATGAGTTCGAGCGTCATCGCTGAAGCAAATCACATGGAGAAGGAAGAGACGCTGAAACTGGCAATCGCAGTTTCTATGCTACGATCGAAGATCCAGAACTGTCGATCTTCTTCCTCTACTTCCCTTTGTGATGCTGCTTTCGACACTAATGCTCTTCGCTGGAAGCAGAAGAGCCGTCGATCTTCTTCTTCTTCTACTTCCCGTTGTGATGCTCGTCCCTCCGAAACTGATGCTCTTCGCTGGAAGAAGAAGGTCCCTTCTCGAAATTTATATATTTGTATTTGGGGTTTTAGTTGCTTATCGTGTTTCTCAGCGACTATCTGATTTTTCTTCTGGTCAAACTTGCTACCATTTTCTCTGGAATTTCTAGGGTTACATATCGATTTCTCTTGCGCATCTCAGTCGCTTCTAACATAGTAGGGTTTTCGATTTTGAAATTAGGCTAAAGAGAGGAAGAGAGAGATTATCAGACTCCAGGAAGATCTCAAGGATGCTCAAAGTAATTTATGTTTCTCTTATCTTTAACAACTCGTTTGTGCATTTAATGATTACCGAAAACTCGTTTGCGCATTTATTAATGTGCTTTTTTGTTTTTGCTGTCGATTTTAGGTGCATCGCATTGTGATTTATTCCCAGCGAATGCTTCTTGCAAGTGTTATTTCTTTGATAATTTGGGAGAATTCAGTGGCAGGCGGATTGGAGAGGCCTCTGAACCGAGATTTAACGATGTTCTTCGTCGTAGATTTCTCAGAATAGGTCTCTTTCTCATTCTTCTATATTCATCAGTCTTGAAGTTTCCACAGTTTTGTATCTTTTTTATTGTTACCTTTGTGTTTGTGTGGGATTAACTTATCAGCTTGTGTTGTCATTTGATTCCTAGCAAGGACAAGAGGGAGAAGGAGATCAACTCGACCATCTCAAAGATTGCGGCTCTCAGGTTTTGTTAAGGGTTTTCCGGGGATTTATTCATAGGCTATTATCTCGCAGCTTCAGTTTCAGTTTCCTTTATATATTATACAACACCATACCATAAATAGTATTACCTAGATGTTGCTATATGGGAAAGGAACTGAAAAAGAAAATGTATGTAACCAACCATGAACCATCACCACTTCATCTTCTAGTACTACTTTTTATATGAGTTGCAACTTTTGACTGCAGAACCGGAATATGAAGAGGAAGCAGAGCAGCTAAGGATATCTATTGATTTTCTCCTGGAACTTTCTCAAGAAGGCTTCAATGTTAGGCTTTGTTGCTTAAGCTTTTCTCTGGTAATATGCACTGTTATATGCTTTGCACCTCTGAACTCGTTTCTTCTATTTTTGCAGGCCTCTAGTTTTAGCAACTGGTCGCATCAGGCTGTAGATTTCATATTAGGTAATAGTATTCAAACTCCTGACTTGCAAACATATTATTTTAATACCTGTGCTGCAATTCGTTATATTAGAAGCCTGCGTTACACTTTTTTTTTGAATGAATGTTAAATTAATTCTTTCAAAAAGACTTGTTTACATCACTGCGTCCATTTACGAAACAAACTTTCTTGTTCCTCTTCTTACGATAATAAATGTTCTCTTTGGCATGCTCAAGCTTCACTGAAGAAGCTAATATCGATGGAAAGAAATTTGGAATCTGTTGAAGAATCTATTAGTTCTATGGTTACTCAGTTGATTGCAAGAATGTGCACTCCCTTTAAAGGAAATGGTAACTTTAGCTGTTTAGTTATGATTCTGTCTTTCTCTTTCTGGTTATCGTTTCTCATATTTGTTTTTGTGTGTTGACAATCTGTTGTAGAGGTGAAACAACTAGAAACTAATGTTGGGTTTTACGTCCAACATCTGATTCGTAAACTGGGAAGTGATCCTTACATTGGACAGCGTGCAATATTTGCTATTTCTCAGAGAATATCAATTTTAGCGGAAAACTTACTGATCATTGACCCATTTGATGAATCATTCCCAGTGATGGATGAGTGCATGTTTATATTGTAAGTACTTCAAATTCTGATGAGGATGTGTCTCTGTGATCCAAGGTACTGCTGAGCTTGATTATGTCGTCTTATGGACCTGCAGGATACAGCTAATTGAGTTCCTGATATGTGACTATTTGTTATCCTGGGCAGAGAATGAAGCATATGAAACGGGTAATTTAAGTATTCATTATTTTATGTATGATACTATTTCAACAAATCAGAGTGGCGCAGCGGAAGCGTGGTGGGCCCATAACCCACAGGTCCCAGGATCGAAACCTGGCTCTGATAAAATATACCATTTATTTTTTGTTCTTGTTGTTCTTTTCTGTATTAGATATGCTATATTCTATTTGTTTCTATTTCTGACACAATACAATTATAGATGACAGTATCACAAATGATGCTTAGATTGGTTGTATGATCTGTAGTTTTGTTTGAGGAGTGGATAGTATCAGTAGTCCATGCGAGGAAAGCAGTAGCTGCGTTGGAAGAAAGAAACGGGTTGTATCTTCTTTACATGGACCGAGTCACAGGGGAATTAGCTAAACGAGTTGGTCAAGTCACATCATTCCGGGAGGTGGAGCCAGCCATTTTGGACAAAATCTTAGCCTACCCAGAATGATTACGTTCCAGGTTAGAAGCATCTACTCAGTAAAAGCTTTTTTTTTTGTATACTGGAACCCGTTTTACCCGTAGCTCATCAAAGAATAGTGTGTCACAGTGTGTGTATGGAAAGCAAGTTGCTTGACTATGGCTAAAGGGCAAAAATAGTTGACTCGGTCATTATATATATCGTGGTCGGCTTTGACCTTTGGTTGATGATCGCTTTGTAATATTGGACACTTAGTTTTCCAGCGTGTCGAATCATTCAATTATGGCCGCGATAGGCTCCACATGACACTATGATATTATCTTATCATTTCATTTCTCAATCATCCCACCAAATGTTATTAAATATATCCTTCTAACAAAACAGTATCACTATTCGTCTTCTTTATAATCACAACAGAGGGCCAAACCCTTATCTTAGAGCAGAGATGGGTGACATCAAACGCTTACTCATCCTATCGATCATCTTACTCTTGTTCTTGTCTCAGTCCCTTCTTTTGTGTTCCGGTCATGCCGATGACGAAGCTGGTGTAACGAGGAAGCTTGGAGTTTACATAAAGAAAAGGGGAGGAAGATTCACAAGGCCTCGCACCACCACATCGGCTTCTGCAACACTTTTGTCGGGCTCCTTCCATATGGCTGCTTGCCTCGCCTCCTCTTTCTTACTCTCTTTCCTTATGTAGCTTTTTTTCCTGTGTTTGGTCTTTGGTTTTCTATTTCACTTTTCCCTACGAAATTTGATGTAGTAGATAGTAATGCGCCTTTGTAATGTCAACAAGTAAACTCTACGTGTATAAACGTCGTCATATAAGTGTGTACATCTTGGATGCGTGAGATTGTGAACTCTACAGTTTGGTATTTTCCAAAGCTTATAAACCAACGAAAATGCTTGATTCATTTCATTTTGCAGATGTTACGTACATAACACAAAATAACAACAACCTGATCAAAGTTAGAAGAACTATTCGGTTGCTTTATTACACAACAATACATAGTGTATGGAGCTCAGATCCTCATGGCTTGAATATCAAATCTCTCGTCATAGAGCATCCAATGTCCGTATCTCTCCGTCTGAGGTACCACATACCCTGACCTTGGCACATAAACATCTGGCTTCTTCACCTCCTTAAGCCGCTTCAGCCTTGACATATTGTTTGCAATATCACGGCTTGACAAATGCACACACCCAAACAAGTCCAAGTGCTCTAGCTTCGGACAACCCTCACATATAGAAGAAAGTCCCTTGGCAGATAATCTAGAAAACTGAATCTCCAAATGCCCTAGATTGATCATGTGTTTTCCAATCGCCTCAGCTTCTGTGTCTCCGTCTTGAGGACAAGCGTCTAAATACTCTGTAGGAACAGAGCCGATGTGCCGTGATGAATCTGACCAATCCATAAGGTTGCGTCTCAGTATCCTGAGATTGGGACAGTTTCTACCAATGATCACAAGAGTGTCGTGAGATATCTCGTGACAGTGACTGATATCGAGTTCCTTTAGACTCCTGCAACGAAACGCTATCTTCGCCATAGATGCGTCTGTCACGTGAGGACTACTTCTAATGGCTAGAACCTGGAGATTTGGACATCTGATAATAATATCCAAAACCAGAAATTATTTCGAATCCATAAGAAATTTCACAAACTCAAATCAGTTTCACCAATGAAGATCAAGCAGAGTTTGATGAAGAAAGATTACCTCTCGGCAGCGTAAGAGAGAGCGTGGTCGCTGCAATGGCGTACGCGGATCTCGGTGAGACCTCCATCGCTCCAATCGACGACTGATCGGAGCATCGAGTCTATTTTCCGCTCGAAATCAAGGGACCACCATTGAGTCGACTCTGGATATGACTCGAACCATTGCTCCAGATCGAAGATATACCAGAGAAAAGAATCTCTGCAAACGGTTAGCCAAGATTTTCGGACGAACATCGGTCCTGTCCATCGCTCTTGAATTGTGAGCCTTGAGATGATGTTGGTGAGTATCTCCGGAGCCAATCCGCCCCAATCAGACCCGTCTTCCTCCATCAAAGGTTTCTTGTTTTTCAGACACAACAAAGATCGGTCTTTTGTGTTCGGTATGAAATTTAAAGTTTGCACGAAACGTGTCTCTTCGTACACGTGTGAACATTTTCTGACCGTCGATCTTGTTCCTAGACTTTTGGATTGCTTCCGTATATTTTACTTAGAACTTGACTAAAAACGACACATGTCTAATATACAAATGTCACATATATAAGTCGCCACTTCAAGAATGGAGAAGGGATAAGGTTTTTCGAGTATTCAAGCCACAATTGGATATGTTTTCAACGGAGAAGATAAAGCAGCTAAATTGATGTGAAACTATGTTACAAAATACTTTTTGACTTTCGAGGAAGAAAAAAGGTTTTTTTCCTCTTTTATTTCAGACTCTCAGGGCTGCAACAGGATCTTGCCATGAAATTTTCCTCTTATGTGATCCGCTCCCTCCATTCCTGCAAGACGATAGCTTCATTTCTTTCTGCTGCTGCACCATCTCGGTGCTGCTCATTCTCTTACATGAACTACTTTCTTCCATTCTTGTTCTCTCATGATCATTGTTCATTGCTTCTGCTTCTTCCTCTTCTTCTCCCTACAATCAATTTAAGAGATGGTCGTCAAACGGGTTTTGCAAAGAGGAAAACACATGTTGGTTCCTTTGTCCACATTGTAAGAGTGTTAAAATATATGCTTACAGATATCTGGTTTAGATCAAACAACGGAACTCTTTTCTCAAGACTGGTTTTGGTTTCATTTCCCGAGTGGTTTAAGTCAGGAAGTGAAACGTGTTTAGTTTCTGCTTCACTTGTTTTATTAGGAGACACTTCCACACGGTTTTGCGTCTTAGTTTTCTTCGTACCATTTGAACTTCCTCTTCCCTTTTTAACATCTGGTGGCTGCATAACAGGCTGGCCTTGTCTCAAATGTCTGTATCTCCGCCGCAGAAATCTGATTAACAGACACAGAAAACACTTGAGAAAAAACATCAAGTACATAATGAATGATATAACTTGTCGAGGATTGTAAGTATCCGTACCGGACTTCGGCCATTAGTGTTGCCTTTCTCTCTCGCATAGTCTGTAACTTGTTTCTCATTGCTTCAGTATCCTTGTGGAATCGAACAAAACAGCAAAACGGCGTTAATAGTGCAGAGAACCAAAGTGATCTTAACAGATCAGAGAAACAATTTCTAAGACGGACACAAGGAGGTTCTCATCCTAGAAGTATGCCTTAAGAATACACTCTTTTGATCAGCTTAAGACTAATAGAGATTTGCATAAAGTAAGAGACTTTATGTTTGTTAAGGAATCAATTAAGCTCAAAGTTTCCCTTTTTAAAACAAAAAAAAAAACTAAATCCTTTTTTCTATGTTTTCTGAGCAGCTCTGAGAACAGATCAGGGTGAAAAAAGCAAATCTTGAGCAATTCCAGTAGATAAAAATTACATTTTCAGATCCACAGAGACGAGATAGACCAGAGACATAAACTGAAACTTGATTTAAACTCAAGAAAAGAGTGGTACGTACCATATGCAGTTCTTGATAGTCTTGCATAAGGCTATGATGCCTAAGTCTGACTTTGGGATCCTCAAAAGGATTGGGGTTGGAGGGAGTGAAATCGGCGTGAGTTCGATTCATCAGATGAACACAAACAGAATCACAGAAGGAAAGAGGGAGAGGGATGAAGGGGAAGAAACTGTTTGAAAGAAGAAAGGGGAGAGATGAGAGGAGAGAGGAGGAAGGTTCTGGGTTTCGTGTAGTATTCTAATATCAAACTGAGGAGAAGTCAGAGAAGGACAAAGAAGCAGAAAAGAAGGACACATCATGTTGTTGTTGGTGTTGTTGCTGTGAGAAGGGAAAAAGAAAAGGAAAATAAAATAAAAGCAAAATTGCTTTTTTGGATGTGAGTGTTGTTGGGTTGAGACAGCAGTGATGAAGATGGAAGCAGACTTGTGCAGGGAAAGGGGTAAGTGTGGGAAATGACTTCTGCACTAAATTGTGGTGTTGGGTCAAGAGAAAAGCAACTTCCTTTTCTTTTGTTTTTTGTTTTGTTTTTTAATTTATCAACACTCTTCTTCTTTTATTTTATATGGGTTTTTGTTGGAGAAATCTTGAAGAAACCGTCTCTCTTTTGTTTCTTGTGTTCCATTGTCGTCTGTAAAAATATAACCCATTCAAAGTTCAAACTGGGTCCATTGAAAAGAGACCGATGAGAATGGAGGTTGAAATATAAATTTCAGACTTTAATATATAATAAGTATCACACAAGAAAAAGTCTGATTGTGGAAGAGGAAAAACGTAATAAGATTCGCCTTTTGAAGCTGTATATTACTAATATATACGGATTGTGCAGAAACTCTGCCTTGATTTCTGGACTACTGGGTTTTAGGGTTTATTTGTTTTCATTTTTTTTTCGAAGTTTTATTTACTTCAATGGTTAAAAAATGCATATTCAATTTCCTCGTCACATGCATTCCATTTACTCTGCTTTAAATATCACCCCACAAAAAAAAACCTTTAAAAATCTGAAGATAATAACTTTTTTGCACTTCTAGTGTGTGTGTTTAATGCAGCGATGACCCATCACCTGATGGAAGACGGTAAACGCAATAGTGAAAGTACTGGTTTTGGTCACAATTAACACACAGCTCTGTAACGCTTACCTTGTTCATTTCACGAGCTTCGTTTTCGATTTTGATGTTCACGTTTTGGTTCATGGAAGGGGTTTGTTTGAATCTAATAAGCCAGAGACCTCTCTCACTCTCTCTCTCCTATATATTTTGGCGACTTCTCATCATATGAAATGACTCAGACTAGTCACACCAAAAAAAACGTCACCAAACTCACAATGGCTTCGATTATGGTGTGTTGTTTGCTTATGTTGTTTTGTTTGTTGTGTGAAGGCAGAGAGATTCTGGTGGGAGGCAAGACCAACAAATGGAAGGTCCCAGCATCTACAGAGGAAACACTAAACCAATGGTCAGAGAGAACAAGATTCAAAATTGGAGATTCTCTTTGTAAGTAGTGAATTTGACACTAGGTACTACGTGGCTCTGTTTATGTTTTCTCATATAATTATTTTTGTCTTATAACACAGTGTGGAAATACAATGCGGAGAATGATTCAGTGATGCAAGTGAGGGAGAAAGATTACGAGAGATGCGACAGTTCGGAGCCTATAAAAGGATATAAAGATGGTCACACGAAAATAGAGTTGAAGAGATCAGGTCCTTTTTACTTCATCAGTGGTGAAGAAGGGCATTGCCATAGAGGAGAGAAACTTCGTGTCGTCGTCTTGTCTCCAAATCACAACCGAACCTACGCGGCTGCTCCTTTAACTGCTCCCATCATAAACAAGGGAAGTGATCCTCTCCACATCAACCGTGCACGGCGTTCAGTTGCAACAACGGCTTGTTTCATTTTTCTTCTTCCATTAGTCTTTTTGGTTTTAGTCTTGTAATGAATGCAATCATCGCTGCCCAAATTGGTTCGGTTTTCATTAGTTTTTTCCTGTTTCTTTGTTCTTGTTGGCTTATGAAGTATTGAATCAGAGTCATGTTCGGTTTAAATTTAATACAAAGATAAATTTGGTTATGAATTCTGATCACCAAAGATGTGTCTCCAAATTTTAGAGCCGCAAAAGAAGAAAAACGGTTTAAAACCCAATTAAGGATACACTTGACCAAAACTCGAATCTGAAACAAAACCGAAACTGGATTAGTCCATCCATAATAAGTTTTGTTTTGGACAGTATTCGACAAATTGAAAATAATTGAACCCAAAAAAAAATACAGAAAAGGTTGAATGGTTTGCTTTTCTAAAATCCGGTTCGGTTAACACCTCTAGGTTGTAAACCGATGTTAATCTAATTGGGCCTAATGTGACTACAATTTTTCCCCTTAAACCCATTAAGAGCCCAGTATTTTATGCTTATGTTTGTCCACGATTTTTCAAGACCTGTCTTCTTCCTCTCCGAGAGACTAATACTACTACCTCTCTCATCTTATCCTCCATTTCCCCATGCGTTAATCCATTAGTTTTATCGACGATGTCGATTACATACTCCACTGCCTTCTGTAAGTTTCTTCTTCACTGTATTTTTTCTAATCGTCCTCGTTGCTCAGTATTCCATTGTTGATTTTGGTTTCCGTTTGTTTTTCACCCAAACGTGGACCTTCAGCTATTCAGAGCATATCCAGGAATCAGTTTCTCAATCCCAACCCGTTTTCTAGTTTTGGGTCATCCGCTTCTCTTCAGGTCACATTCCTTTTGTAGTCTTTTCGAGCTTTGGTTCTTAGAATAAGACTGTACTTTTGTTTCCTTAATCATGTCCGAAATGTGATTATGTTTGGTATTATTCAGCTGTTGATGCCTAGCTTATTTACGACCCTAAAGGAATGTAAAAAACTCCAATCTTTGTATTGATATGTTTGTGCAGGGAAGTAGCATTGAGTTCAGACTTCAGTTAGATTCAAGGCATGTGCTTAGTAGAGGTCGTCAAACTCTTCCACTTGTTGTTAGAAGTGATCATCCACAGAATGCAGACGCACCTAAGCAGTACACAAGGAGGGAGAAGAAACCCTTTCCTACGCCCATTGTGGATTTGAGACGAGCCGCGAGGGAGAGAGTCAAGAACAACAAAGACAAACCTAGGAGACCTCTCCCTCCTCCTAAAAACGGTATGGTCGTCAAGAGCCTTGTCCCTCTTGCCTATAAAGTATACAATGCTAGAATCAGATTGATCAACAATCTCCACCGCCTCATGAAAGTTGTTCGTGTTAATGCTTGTGGGTATATTTTCTCTCTCTCTCTCTCTCTCGCTCTTCTTGTTTCGTTTCCGTTCCTTTTCGAGTACGGGTTTTGCCATAGACCTTCTGATGTTGCTCTGTTTGTAGGTGGTGCAATGAGATTCATGTTGGACCTTACGGGCATCCATTTAAGTCATGCAAAGGTCCGAATGCTTCCCAAAGGAAAGGTCTGCATGAATGGACAAACTCGGTCCTTGAAGACGTTATTGTTCCTCTTGAAGCATATCACCTCTATGACCGCCTTGGAAAGCGCATCCGTCATGATGAGAGATTCGCCATTCCTCGAGTTCCCGCTGTAGTTGAGCTCTGCATTCAGGGCGGCGTTGAAATCCCTGAATTTCCTACGAAAAGGAGAAGAAAACCAATAATCCGCATTGGCAAAAGCGAGTTTGTTGATGCAGACGAAACCGAATTGCCTGATCCAGAGCCCCAGCTTCCTCCAGTGCCATTGCTAACTGAGTTACCTGTCTCAGAGATCACTCCACCTTCTAGCGAAGAAGAAACAGTCTCCCTAGCCGAAGAAACGTTACAGGCATGGGAAGAAATGAGAGCAGGAGCCAAAAAGCTGATGAGGATGTACAGGGTTAGAGTCTGCGGGTACTGTCCCGAGGTTCACGTAGGTCCAACGGGACACAAGGCCCAGAACTGCGGTGCCTTCAAGCACCAACAGAGGAACGGGCAGCATGGTTGGCAATCTGCTGTGCTTGACGACTTGATACCACCAAGATATGTTTGGCATGTTCCTGATGTGAACGGGCCGCCAATGCTGCGAGAGCTACGAAGCTTCTATGGGCAAGCACCTGCTGTTGTGGAGATATGCGCACAGGCTGGTGCCGCTGTACCTGAACAGTATAGAGCGACGATGAGACTTGAGGTTGGAATCCCTTCGAGTGTCAAAGAAGCTGAGATGGTTGTTTGATATTAGAAGAGGTTGTATACTAGTTCTTCTTGTACAAAATGATCCATTTCACATCGTAGAATCAAAAAAACATTACCAAATAAATAGCATAGATATCTACTTTGATTTGACAATTATAAATTGAATAAATTGATTAACTAAAAACATTTTCTTTTTCTGCTATCAAAAGGGCAAAACCGTCATTTAACGCGGTTCCTTTCTGCTTGATTGCTTATTTTTTTATTCTTTTTTTGGTAAAGGCGATACCACTTGTCTGCTCTGTTCGCATTATACCCGCTTTCAGCTTTTCTTTGTTTCGAGCTTTTTCCTCTTACTGCAAAGCGCTATCCTCACCAGGACCCTTGGCCATGGTTTAACTTTAAGTAAGTCTCTGTCTTTTATCTTGTTTTAGCAACTTCGCTTTGGATTGCTTCTGTTCTGTTCCTGTAACTATTCTTAGGCTCATGTCTTTTTTTTTTCTTTTTAATTTTGCTCGTTTTACTCCTCGTGCCGGAGTTCTATATTTGAAGTTGTCTCTCTACTTTATGTCTATCATTCATCAAAATTTTCGTGTTTTTCTAGTTGATGTTGCTTCTTGTGGATCATTTTCTGGTGAAGTGTATCTTCGACCAGCAGAATATATTCCTGGAAATTTGGCATGTTAATCACAACTTATTGGAAAAAGAATAATAGAATGTTATTTACAACTTCATTAGATGAATCCATGACGCATCTCTCTCTACATGTTTAATTTGATAAACATTTATCCGAAAAAATTTAATGGTGGATTTTCTTGGTCTTTTGATTTTGGATGATGCAGCTTTATGGATGTTAAGCTGTGTTTTCCTCTTTATCGATATGAGCAAGTGGTCGTGAGCTTAGTCGTTGAAGGCTATCGGGTTCTGGTTTAGCAATCATGGCAGGCAAACGAGAGAATTTTGTGAGGTTAGTGGAGCATTCTCAAGACTCTTGAGTTTGTTAACATATTGTGCTTCTTCTGTGACTTTAATGAAGCAAACTGATTTGCACTGAAGCTCTCAAGTGAACAACTTTGTAGTGTGATTGTTTTCATTTATTGGATGACTCCTAATGTTTTGCTTGTTTGGTGCATAATAATCTGAAATATCTGTTGCTCCATTCTTGATAGGGTGGATGATCTGGACTCTAGGTTTCCATCATCATCTGTAGCCTTCCAACAGAACTACACCTCTAATATGAGTGGACCACTTCGTCCTATTCATGGAAACAATAACACATCTGGATCCTTCAAGAAAGGGATCCAAAAGGGTTCCAAAGGGCTTAAGTCGATAGGTCGTTCACTTGGTTTCGGTGTTTATAGAGCAGTGTTCCCAGAAGACCTTAAAGTATCTGAAAAAAAGATATTTGATCCTCAGGATAAAACCCTTTTGTTTTGCAATAAATTGTTTGTTATGTCATGTATTCTCTCAGTGTTCGTGGACCCTTTTTTCTTTTATCTTCCTGTAATCGATGGTGAGTCCAAGTGCCTCGGTATTGACCGCAAATTGGCTATCACAGCAACTACATTGCGGACTATCATCGATGTGTTTTATCTCGTTCACATGGCTCTCCAGCTTAGGACTGCTTATATTGCACCCTCGTCCCGGGTCTTTGGACGAGGTGAACTCGTGATAGATCCTGCACAGATTGCAAAGAGATACTTGAAACGTTGGTTTATCATTGATTTTCTCTCTGTACTTCCTGTCCCTCAGGTAAACTATATAGGTTTTTAGACCATTTCAATAATTTTGTACCTGATGATTTGTTTAAAGGATGCATTTAGTTGGTGATCACAGATCTCTGTTTGGAGCATACTATTTTCAGATCTACATTATTCACTTTGTGTGGCAGATTGTTGTTTGGAGGTTCTTGCAAAGGTCAAGGGGGTCGGATGTATTGCCTACAAAGCAGGCCTTACTTTTCATTGTTTTGGTTCAGTATATACCGCGGTTTCTTCGCGTCTTACCCTTAACATCAGAGTTGAAAAGGACAGCTGGTGTTTTTGCAGAAACTGCTTGGGCTGGTGCCGCCTATTACCTGCTATTATATATGCTTGCAAGTCATGTAAGTGCACATTTTACCTTGCGTTATGTGATTATTTCCCCAAAAGTGCAGAACCAGGCAATAGTTTCATCTCTGTTTCAATGTTGTGAACTTCTGTTCGAATGTTTAATTTCTTATTTTGATTGGTCTTTTGCATGGGATCACAATGTCAAGTTTTCTCTGAAGAGCAAAAAATCTGGTCTTATTAGTCTATTGGGTCAATCTTGCTTGTGTATTGTTCGGTTATAAGCTGACTGGTAACCGTTAGTTTGATTGAACCACTTCTGCTTATGTTGCAGATAGTTGGTGCGTTTTGGTACCTTCTAGCCTTACAACGCAACGACGCCTGTTGGCAGGAGGCCTGTAATGATGCCGGGAACTGCACAACAGGTTTCTTGTACTGTGGGAATCAAAACATGGACGGATATGATGTTTGGAACAAGACCAAAGAATCTGTTCTTCAGTCCAAGTGTCGCGCTGAACTCGATGATCCCAATCCTCCATTTGACTTTGGGATTTATACACAAGCTTTATCGTCTGGCATTGTCTCCTCTCAAACGTTCATCACAAAATATTGTTATTGTTTGTGGTGGGGCCTTCAGAACTTGAGGTAACTGTTATTTACTCTTTTTGTTCCATCACAAATCAGTCGAAAGGAAATAAATTTTTTTGCTTTTGTCTTTCCAGTTCTCACAAAACTACAAATTCGCAGGTCCTATTACACGATTTTTATGTGTATTGCTCAAAGTTCTGCGTCTTTGAGTTTCATATACTTCACATTCTTTATTCTTTTGAATTTTAAATTGAAGTTTCATTGATTGCACAACAGTACACTTGGACAAGGGCTTGAAACCAGTACATACCCGTTGGAGATAATATTTTCCATTACTCTCGCCATTGCTGGGTTGATTCTCTTTGCCCTTCTCATCGGGAATATGCAGGTGACTTCTACCATCATGCTCAATAGAAGTTTCCTGCTAGCTCCTTCAGTGGGAGCATCATGCCTTTTTTTTTTGTTCGTGTCAATGTTTAGACTGTCTAACAACATTTGCAATCTTGGGACAGACATATCTCCAATCTCTTACCATCCGACTTGAAGAAATGAGAGTGAAGAGGCGTGATTCAGAACAATGGATGCATCACAGGATGTTACCACAAGATCTTAGGGAGCGTGTGAGACGCTATGACCAGTATAAATGGTTGGAGACGCGTGGTGTAGATGAAGAGTATCTCGTTCAGAATCTACCTAAGGATCTCTGCAGAGACATCAAGCGACATCTTTGTCTGGCTTTAGTGCGCAGGGTAAGATCTCCCGCTGTTATTCATTCGAACTTCTTGAACAGATCACATAACCTGTAGAATATTCAGGAGTCAGGACACATTGAAACAATGGTTCATGATACTGTTGGTCCTGGACAAGCCTACTATTTATTAATGGCGTTTTCACCATAATATTAGGTTCCATTGTTTGAGAGCATGGACGACAAGCTGCTGGATGCGATCTGTATGCGGCTGAAACCATGCTTGTTCACAGAGAGTACCTACTTAGTCCGAGAAGGAGATCCTGTAGACGAGATGCTATTTATAATACGTGGCCGCCTCGAGAGTGTGACAACAGATGGAGGCAGGAGCGGTTTCTTCAACCGCAGTCTGCTGAAAGAAGGAGAATTCTGTGGGGAAGAGCTTTTGACATGGGCATTAGATCCTAAATCAGGTGTGAATCTGCCGTCTTCGACCAGAACCGTCAAAGCTCTGACAGAAGTTGAGGCGTTTGCGCTGACCTCAGAGGAGCTGAAGTTTGTAGCAAGCCAGTTCAGGCGCCTACATAGCAGGCAAGTGCAGCACACATTCAGGTTTTACTCTCACCAATGGAGGACTTGGGCTGCTTGCTTTATCCAGGCTGCCTGGCGCCGATACTGCAAGAGGAAGAAGATGGAAGAGGCAGAGGCCGTGCCTTGCTCCACCTCTGGATCTTCATACCCCATCGGAGCTGCATTTCTTGTGTCCAAGTTTGCGGCTAGCGCACTGCGCACCGTTCACAGGAACCGGAACACAAGGATTAGGGATTTGGTCAAGCTGCAGAAGCCTCCCGAGCCTGATTTCACTGTGGAAGATGCTGATTGAGTGAGCCGCTTGTAGACCTGCTTGTTTATAATTATAGGCAGGCATGATCTCATTACCAATATTGCATGGCTAATGGGCTTTAGAATTGCTTGCGCTGTCTGTAAAATGTAATTTATTGTGAAAAATAAAACTAGAAACTAAATTCCCGGGCATAGCCATTGTATGGAATATATGAACATGCTAGGATCTTACTTCGGTTATTAAACCATTGAAAATAAGAAATTCTGATCTATTAGTTACAATTTACGAAGGAGAGAGAGTGAGAGTCGTTAAGGGCAATGGCGGAGGAGAAAAGGAAGAGATGCTTCCAAACATAAGAGAAGAATTTACTCAAAGGCAATCCAAGCTAAGTGAATAGATTCAAAGACAAAGCCATAAACTGTAAAATAGGATACACATCAAATTCGAGCCCATCCTCCAAATGCCATGCTAAGTACTAAACTACAGTAATCTCTCCTCCCCGTTAAAGGCAATGGTATTCGCATTCCTTCTTATACATGAAGTTAAAGTCTTTCTGAATTCAATGACACTTGGAGGACACATTTTATGTAACAGCCCAGTCTACTACCCAAAAAAAAAGTATACTGAGAGATGTTTTTACTATGGAAGGAAAAATCAAACTAGAAACAATGTTGGCATAGCCGTTGGATGGAATAAACTTGTACAGTATTTACATCACTTCTGTAGAAGTTAATGAGGTAATTGGGCTTTCTTTTCAGTTAAAGCCCAAAAGTGATGCTCCGTCCCAAGTAAAAAGCAAAGAGAGTTGTGCGATTCGGTGAAAAAGATCGATCGGAGAGGCGAAAGAGGAGAGTGAAGATGGTTGGCGCGAATCTGAAAGCGGAGACGATGGCTCTGATGGATAAGAGAGCAGCTATGGAGACGGAAATGAACTCTATTGTCGAACGTCTCTGCAATCCCGGCGGACCTGGTATATCCGGCAATCTCATCGACTCGGAGGTACTTGTAGTTTTAACCGAAACATGTGGCTAATTTGCTTCTTTTGATTCGTTTTTTTTGTTTATGACATTGATAGGGATTCCCTCGGGAAGACATTGACATTCCGCTGGTGAGAGCTGAGCGCCGTCGTCTTGCTGGTGCTTTCTCTTTTTCTCTTTGTGTGTTGAATTAATCCAAAGTTAGGTTAAACTTCAAGAACTCTAATCTAAGGTAGGGATAGTTAGTTTGGCTTTGGTCTTTGCATTGAGGGTTGTTCATAGATGAAATTGGAAGGAATCAAAGCTTGTTTTATTATATCAAGTTTATTGGGATTTGCCATGGAGTGGATGTGTAGCTTCTACAGTGAACCAACTATTAGTGTTCACCTTCCGCTTTGAGTTGGTTTGTCTCTCTGAAATAGTTTCTTCACCCACAGAGTTAAGGAATGAGCACAGCGAGATCACGGACAAGATTAATGTGAACATTCAGATTCTTCATTCGGCGAGGCCTACATCCAGAGCTTCATCCGCAAAAGATTCAGGTTGAGATCTTTGATTGGGTTACTCATCCGCTTTGATTCTGGTGGTTCTTTTCTTATGCTTTAACTGTTAGATGCTCAACGAGACATTTATACTTCGAAACAATATGCGCGAAGTGGGTACAAAAGCTTATGAGTAGGAAATGATGCAGGTCCAGACGCATCAATATCGTCAGGTGAAGTATCTGCCTCCGTGCAGACACCTGGCTTCACTGCTCCTTCCCGTGCCATGGATGTGGATGTGGTTACTAGTATTCCCTTTGCCATGGTTGATGAGATAACCGAGTCATCTCCAGCAGCAGAGGATGGGTTACAGCTTGGAGATCAAGTTTTGAAATTTGGAAACGTGGAAGGTGGTGACAATCTGTTGCAAAGGCTTGCCGCTGAAGCTCAAGCTAACCAGGGACAAGCAGTTTCTGTTGGAGTTATAAGGCAAGGTGCAAAATTCGATTTATCTGTCACGCCGAGGATATGGCAAGGCAGAGGTCTACTGGGGTACGTACAAACTGATACTGCTAATACATTTCAATAGTTGATCTATTCACAATAAGGAAGTAAAATTCGTTTATCAAGTGATGATTGTTAACTCTTCCTCATCTGACATTGCAGGTGCCATTTCCGTTTGGTATGAGCCATGGATTATCATTGGAGGCCTGGATATGGTGAAAGCTTCTGTCATGCAGAGTTTGTGGGTGATGATGTTGTTCTTAGAAACTTAAAATTTAGTACGCGTGCAAGTTTGCCCAGATTGATAGTTGAAAGTAGACTTTCTTCTTTGTATGGTTCTCCTTCTCCAACAGAAAAAAAAAAAGGCTTGTAGCTCATAAGACAAATTGGAAAGCTTTATTACTTATTCTTCCTTACAATTGTTTAAGGTGGTTTTTGTCCTACTTCACTGGGACTTGCTAGAACAAAGTATAATATAGAAGCCCAAAATTGTAGAGTCTTTTACCCACTTCATTGGGACTTAATATTAAACTTGCCCGTTGATAATTACCGCAAGTTGGGGTGTGGTTGTAATGTAACGAAATATGACTTAAACGTTAATACATTCTACCTCCAAGGTTCTACCGCCAAATCGAGGAGTTCAAATTTAAGGATGCGTCTTCCAATTCTTTTGTTGAATGTGCTTTTAGCATTCCTTCATTCTTTACTTTAGAATCCTCTTTGTTTTGAGAAAAATTCTTGAGGTAGAGACCATTGGAAATTGTTGATATGTTAGTTTGGTACTTTAAGTGAATCATGTATCGAGCCACCCGCACGGTAAGCGTAAGTGAAATAGTTATATAACACCCAATGTTTCCTAATCGGATGCTCTATGTACAAAACGGGTGTGCCAGTTCACGATGTCAGTGGCGGTTCAAGCATAACTTGCTTGTGTATATCCGCATTCTTTTGGATAGACGAATATTCATTCTTTCTGGTGTATGTTCAGGATTGTTGGAACCTCTTGTGCTTTCAGGTGCTTTGGCTGAACACGCGTGGCCTAAAATTCTGAGGAAGAGACAGGCCTTCAGGTTCTTGCTATGATTCTACTTCACCCTTCTTTGCATATGACGCATCTTTGACCAAGTGTCTCATAGGTTTAAGCAGCTGTGCAAAACGAAGCGGAACGTGTGCCCTGATGAGCGTCCCGTTCTCTCTGTACTCCTATATACGCCACAAACACAAGACATGTAAATCATTTTGAGTTACCTATATAAAACAATAGAAAAAAATAACCAGCAAGATGGTCGGTCATCTACTCACAGTTTCTTTCACCATTCCAACCTTGTGTATGGTGCTTAGCAGGTCCCCTTTATCAAATGGCAGAAGGGCTTCAACCCAAACCATTGAATCCTGTAACAGTTTTTAGGAACTAAATTCCTCATGTGCCATAATCATAAAACCAAAGAATATCAAAACATTTTGATGAAATTGAAACCTTAAGCTTCTCCTGAACAGCACTACAGAATCTGTCTAGTCCTTCGCCAGTCAGAGCAGATATACAAATTACATCCCCACTTTCCTCTGCTTCCAGTTTGACCTTTTGAGGATCATCCACTCTATCAACCTAACCAAGCCGTAAAGAGTATTATAGTTGTTCCTTAATTATTGTGGACATACCGCAAGAGATTGAACAGAAATACAATCATATCCGTCTCTACTACTATACATTACCTTATTCCACACAACCAATTTTGGGATTGATGAGACATCGAGCTCAGACATAACCTTTTCCACAGCTTCTATTTGTTGATTTGCCAGTGGGTGGCTAAACGTTTCACAAACATATTATCATCAGGAGGTGAAATTATGATGTAATAAAATTGATTGCCCCAATTCAACCAGATAATGAAGATACCAGACCTGATGTCAACAACATGCACCAAAAGGGATGACTCTGATATCTCTTCGAGTGTTGCTCTGAAAGCAGCAACCTGCAAGACACGCTTTTCAGCTAAGTTACACACCGCGTTGACACAAAGCCACAGATCCAATAAGCCTCCTTCAATTTGATTCTAAGAGACACTTATGGGAATATTAACAAACAGATGCAGATACACATGCAGACGTGTCCATATACGCTATCTACTTGAAAAATAGCCATTAGGACCTTACCAAGGTGGTTGGTAACTTCTGGATAAAACCGACAGTATCTGTGAGAAGAAACTCCTTCCCGTTGTGCATCTGACGAAAAAAGGACCCATAAAATAAATCTCATGTCAAAACTCGATATCACATTAAATAAAAATTAGCATGTCGATAACTTTATATCGACATATATCTTGGTTGAAAGAATAGTCTCATGATGGTAGTGCTGGTTGCGCAGTGTAATTACGTTAGACATGTCACATAGTACCCATGTGTTACATAATAAAAGAAGAAACTCTCGCCTAAAAATGGACTGCAGATTTGCTCTTTCAACAAATTTCACTGACCTGAACCCTTCTTGTAGTTGGATCAAGGGTCGCAAACAAACGATTTTCAGCGAGAACATTAGCACCAGTCAATTGGTTCAAAAGTGTACTCTTTCCAGCGTTTGTGTAACCAACCTAAAACACATAAAATATTCACATATGAAAATGAAGTGTTGACCGATTTCTATGAGTTTAAAATATCGTTCTGTACTTACCAAAGATACAACAGGAACAGGTATAGCAACACGCCGGGTTCTATACTGCTTTCGATGCTTTCTAACAGATTCCAACTCTTTCTTGAGAACTCCAATCTAGCCAATTTAATATGTAAACCTTTAGAATACATTTCCATCTTAATGGACCTATACAGAAAAATCTAAACAAAGAGAGAGCTTAAGAAACTGCTAATCACAAATATAATCACAACTGTTTCACACTCACACACAATCTCTTGGAAGAAGGGGAGCAGTAGCATTAGAGGCTAAAAATTGTGGAAATATATTGTTTGCTTACTTGTGTACGCAAGATTCGCTTATCAACTTCAATTTGTTTTTCTCCCATACCCTTCACTTGGCCACCTGATTGACGCTCAAGATGAGTCCACATTCTAGTTAATCGTGGTAATTGGTATTCCATCTGTGCTAGAGCAACCTGCAAACAACTCCACATTGAGCTAATTTTGTACATGGTTCCTGAAACAGCATAACTAAAAACTTTCACAACGGTCATCTCTATTTCGTAAGTTTTATCTTACCTGCAAGGCTGCTTCATGAGTTGCGGCCCTTTGGTTGAAAATATCCAAAATAAGGGCGGTGCGGTCACAGACTCGAACATCCCCACCAAAGGCCTTTTCCAGGTTACGCAGTTGCCTGAAATTTACCAATTATGAAGTAATAAAAAAATGAAACACATGCTCAATTCACATGTATGTGTGGAAACAAAACTCCTACATTCTACGATATCCCGTGACCACTATATTAATCAGCTGAATGACCAAGAAAAGCTACAGTTTTTATGAAACAAGAAACAGAGTAGCTAGCAAGACCAATAGTGGTCTTAACTCAAGGGCCAAATGTTTCCATTCAAGAAGAAAAATTTACACAGAAACGTTACCCTGGCGAAAGTTCATCGTCAAATATCACAGTCTCGACGTCCAACGCATTGATCGCGCTTTTTATCTCTGAGACCTTTCCCGATCCAATGTATGTTCTAGGATTTGGGGAAGCTAGCCTGAAGTATACCAAGGAAGAAAATCATTGACTTTGGAGCCACAGTGGACATAGAAACCAGTCTCATCCAGAGCAAACCAAAAACTACTCACTTTTGATACGTAGAACCAACCACCATAAGCCCGGCAGTATCCGCAAGCTGTTCAAGCTCCTCAAGAGATTCCTCTATATCAAACAAGCATTCTCCATCACCCTTTCTTTCCACCCCCACTAGATATGCCTTCTCCTCAAAAACCTGTAAAAATTACAAACAAAGTATGCTTCTTTAGTACTGAAACAAACCCAATCCTGTTTCAAGAAACTAACTTCCGCATAGAAGACAACCTCTTTTCCATTTCTGAGCTTGAATCTATCCTCCATGCTCTCTTCATCGTCTCCTTTCTTCTTCTTCCTCAACGCTGTAGATGGAGCAGGGATCGTAGCCTTGTCGAGAATCGGCTCCTCCTCTGCAGAGAAATCGAGAAGCTGAGGGATTTCATCTTCTTCCACCACGCTTTCCTCGAAGTCGAGACCATGTTGTTGAGTAGTAAGGTTACAAGATAATCTCCACGAATAGGAGGAGTTGACACGAAGAAGAGAGAGGGGAAGAGGGACAAGCGGGGGATTGGGTTTGGGGTAAGAGTTGGCGCGCCACTCAAGTTTGGAAATTGGAGAAGAAGGAAAGAAGAATGAGCTCATGGTGGATTAGATAATATTGAAGTGAAGAGAGAGAGCATCTCAGAGATTGTTTGTGGTGGAAGTGGGAGTTTTTATACTCATGTAACTATATTAACACCCACTTCTTCAACTACGTGTCGTTTTCTGAATCCTTGAGTGAACTGCTTTCCGTTTTCATTCTATTTTGGCCCGGGTGTTTGTTAGTTCGTTTGGTTACTAGATTAGCTGTATCTTTGTCCATGGACAACAACATTATTTAGTAAGAAGAAACTCATGGGATTTGTATGTTCAGGAGGTTGTTTGAACTCCTTGTGCTTTCGGGTGCTTTGGCCGAACACACGTGGCCTACGATTCTGATCAAACGTGGCAGGTCTTCAGGTACTTCTGGAGAGAGTTGTGTGTTGAGAGGTGATATGTGCTTTTTGAAGAACAGGCGATTGTGAGCAAAGACTCCAAAACTCCAAAAGCAGAGCTGATAAGCAAAGATCTAGTGAGAAGGGGGTTCCGAGGTGGGACCAATGGTGGTGTACTCCTTCATGCAGGCGGCAAGGATAACAAACGACCATCTCACCAGTTGCTTCAGATTCCACCACTGTATATTCGGACAAGAAAAGTATGTCTGAAAAAAGGGACTTTGTATTACTTGTTAACTAGTTCCGTTTGTGTTTTGTAAAGCCTCCAAATTTGAGCTTACTAGTATTCCAAAACAATGAAAGAAGCAAGATTTGTAAACTCCAAATAAATAGATAAAAAGAAATGGTGGTCACTGAATTACACTGCATATCGGTAGGTGTAATAGTCTAAAGAAGTAGCATCGCTTCGTCTGATCTTGACGACTTGTCCTCGCTTGAGTCCGTAGTATCTGGCAACAGGATCAGAAACGAGGATGCGAGGCAACTGTGCCTCTTGAACTGTGTACTTTTTGAGTAACTCCTTCTTGGCTTGATTGTCGAGTACATAATACTTGTTGATGAGTTTATGCTCCGTGATGTTGGTTACCAATTCGGCTTCCTCAAAGACTTCAACCGTTATAATCTTGTTGACCTCTACTAGGGCCTTTTTGGCACTAGGCGTCATGGGCACTGAAACAACTATGATCCCGTTAGGAACTTTATCACCTCTCATCTTCATCACTACATCCTTTTTAATCAATTCCACTCCCACCTTAGGGCCTTCAGGGAAGAACACGTACATCTGCACCATAGATGGAGAGACAAGATTCAGCATTGACTACAATGGTTACAACTTTTCATATGACATGTTCTTCACAGGCGTACCTTGTCCTCTGGACTTGGCCCCTTATTGGCTTCGAAGAAAAGAGCTTCCTTGCTCACTTTGTTCATACCTTTGCAAAACTTCTGAACAAACTCTTCTCTTTTCAATTCCAAATCAGATTCTTCAATATTGTAACCTCGATCCCTTAGCATCTGCAACACCGTGCGACGTACCTTGTAGAGCCTAGTGATTTCCTCATTAGCCACCTCTGACATTCTTCTTCAAAGTCTTAGTTTTTAGTCTTTTGGCTTGCCGGCTAATAAGAAAGAGATGAGCAGAACTAGAGAATCTACTAGGGTTTAGGGGGGTTTGACTTCTTTTGATGTACCGGCCCGGCTAATAAAAAAGAGATGAGTAGAACAAGATAATCTACTAGGGTTTAGGGGCTTGGCGCTGTAGCATAGTCAATATTTAATGATTCGGCTCTCCACTTACTTATATGTGAACTGAATCTCTCTTATTACGTTGCGGATATGATATGATTGTCTCGTAATGTTAAGGGCTACATTACTGTTTTGTGATTATATTATATGGGTATAAAAACTCTGGAGGTGAGAAAAAAGATGGCATAACAAGAGACAAGGGGAAAAACAGATAATCTTACTCAAAAACAGGGGATGTGGTCTGTCTTTGTTTATCTCAAACAGAACAAAACTGAGAAAAAAAGAGATCACAAACAATCTCTAATGTCTATAAACTTTCTTTTCCTCTTTTGTTAAGATAACTTTCAGCCAAATACAGCAGCAAAGAAAGTGAGTTACATATTTCTATAGATTATGGCTGGTCCCTTATATCCGGAAGCCTGTCTTTGCAGTATTCATGCGTTGGGTCCATTTCTTCTTTGTACCTGTTTGTTGTTTCTTCGATGCAAACAACTGGAACGGGTTCGGCCCTCTATAGATCTCCTCTTTGATCCTTATCTTCTTTTTCTTCCCTCTGTCATATTCTTCATCCCTGCCACAATCCAACACCATTTGTATAAACCAACTGCTCAATAATATTAACAAACCCAACGCAAAAATATCAAGCTCACCACTCATCTGCTACATAACCAATTCTCGCGCCTTCACTCTTTCCCATCTTAGAAACTGAACCTTCCTCACCCCATTTGGCAACTGCAGCAGTTAAAAGAGCCCATCAAACACATTTACATAGACAAATCTATTGCTCTAAGGTCAATTGTTTTTGATTGATGTCAAAAAGAAAAATCAGAGTTGGAGAATGATAGTCCAAATTTCTAAAAAGTCATAAGTTGAGGAAACGGAAACTTACCCACTGTCTCCGGCAAACCCCGTGTGAGAATGGTCACCTGTTCGTTCTGTGACATTATCTGTTCTTCTTTTGAAAACTCTCTCTTTCTTTTGGCGTTTTGGCTTGCTTCAGACAAGTCAGAACTCCTCAACGGTTGCTGTTGGTCTGACGCAAGAACGGCACCATTTTGATTAGTTCTCTCCTTGAGATCCCCAGTTGGAGAGCGAAGCAGCATATTTCCATTACTACTCTTTATCCTTTCATTATGGACACTGGCTCTGTTATCCTTCCCATGCAAGCAAGCTTCGCTAGTTATCGGTGTAGTCGAACGCCCTTGATCTGTAGCTCTTTTCTTGGATAGGAGCTCAGAAATACCATCAACAGATAAGGTACTTGATCTTCCCTTTTTCTGTTTCTTCTTTTTGCGAACGCCCAGGGTCCGCTTAAAAAATCCTAACCCCACAGGCAGGCTTTTCTTGTTACCCTTGCGAGTCTTTCTTGGCGTGGTGAGAGTCTCACCATCAGAAGTTGGCTTTATTGATTCAATCGAAGTTGCCGATTCTCCCGACTGATGACCCAAAGTCTGATTAACAAGAACAGCTTCATCAATCGATACATTTTTAACCTGGAGAGAAGAAGGGAAGTGGGAGTTAGAAACACCCGATCGCATAAATAAAACGTGGCCACAAGAACAAGATGCTAACCCATGAAAGTATAAATATATACTAACCTTCACTGAATTGGCAGACTCCTTCAAATTATCATTAACAGAATTCTTCTCGTCAACACTATTTTCTGCTTTAGCTACAGAAGTTGGCAAATTCACAAGAATTTGAGTGCTTGTGCTGCCATCCAGGAGAGGAGAACCATTCCCTGGTAATATTGCGCATGACGCCTTTGAATGCTCCTTTACGAAAGATCCTTCCCCATTAGCCTGTGGAAGTGACTCTTCCTTCTGGAGGGTCTCTTTATTATTTAGGTTCTCTTCTATCGCCACACTGCTTCGGGAATCTTCCTGAGTCTCTTTGGCATTTAATTTTTTTTGGGTCAAGACAGCAGGAGCACCTTGATCACGTGATTCCAGGGGTGCTGTACCATTTTCCCTCTTAAAGATCTCTTTTGCATCCACACTGCTTGGGGTATCTTTCTGATTCTCTTTGGCATTTCCATCATTTTGGGTTAAGAAGGGTGCTATACCATTTTGTACCTCAAGGATCTCTTTTGCGTCCACACTGCTAGGGAGATCTTTCTGAGTCTCTTTCGCGTTTAAATCTTTTTGAGTCAAGCCAGCAGGAGCACCTTTATCACATGATCTCAAGGGTGATGTACCATTGGCAACAGAAGAGTTTATACTACATGCTTTAATGACTGTTGAACCATTCACTTGAGTATTTCTGTTAGAAGATATAACCAAAGAAGCTCTGTTTATGGCAACGCTCTCTTTGGAAGTTTCTTTCTTAACCACGGTAACTGCATTCTTTGGGGCTGTATTTTGTTTATCACGAACATAGAACAGCATATACGCCTTCTGGTTGAACACAGTCTTCTCACTAACTTGAAAAACCTATAGCAACAATGCAGAGAGGAGCTTACTATTAGCCACGTCAACAAGGATCTATGCAGAGAAATCAACTACTAGCAGTTATCAAAGAACGTAGAACACTGGTTCTTACCCTGTTATCATCAAGAGAGTACCACATGCCACTTGAAGTGCGAACAAAGCAGTAATAGTGACCAGAATGGATACTTCCACCATAATGAACTAACACACCATATAAAGTGTACTTCAAATTACCTTCCTGTTCAACACAAGTGATGAGATGTTATAAGGGAAATCGTGAAGCTCAAGGATTAAAAAAAAATTATGAACAAGAATATCTAAATAGTTCCAAAAACTTGTAAAATTCATGGAATCTAAGGCACAAACGAAGTCTACTTACATAGGAACCACTGACAAAAGGTTTCATGTCTATCGCAGGGGGAAACTCGACTTTCTTGTCGATTTTTTCTGATCTATGTGCTTCAAACCGTTTGAGATGTACAGTTAGAACAGAAGGTGCCTTAGAAACAGTTAGCTGTTTTACAGCCTTAACTTTTTGCTTGCATCTTTCACACTGGTAAACCTTTGCACCATTATCTAAAAGCTCAACAGTAGTGAAACGGGCAAGTGCTTTCTGCAATGAATCTGCCCTCGAAATGTCTAGACTTAGATCAAGAAATGGATCAAACTTGTCAGAGCAATGGGAACATTGCGCACATTTCACCTGAAAAATACAAAATATTAGCGAACACAGAGGATCATGTCACACAGGTCTTCTACCAATAGGTAAAAAAAGCAACTTTACCTGACTACGGAGGCTACCACCAAAAATTTTGTGGACTAAGCTGCTCCGGTAAGCAACAGAGGATTCGCTTGGTACACCAGAAGGCAGACAGCATTTGTGCATGCATTCGAGCAAGTTGATCATGTATTCATGAGCATCTTCTTGCCGCCATTTTCTGAAGTTTCGCGATACGCCTAATCAAGCAGTTGAGAATCCTCATAAGCCTGATTCGTATATAAAAACGAAATTGGCACACTAATAGTGCAAGCAGAAAAAGTCTGAGAAGCATACATCGCAGGTTTACGACCATATCATTTGGTGATACTGTTCTGCCAGTTGCTTGGAGGGCAGTCCTGACATGTTTCTGCATTGCACATAAAGCACAAAACCCAGCCACACGGCCTACACAAACGATTTCACAAGAACAATGTATCAGAGAGTATATAAAATTGACTCACCACACCAAGCAAGAAATTTAGCATTACGAGCATAACAAATGCAACTTACAGCGTTTATCATGCGCAACATCTTGCAGGTAAGCAGCTAAAGGCTCGGTGTATGTCAAACACTGTAATACCGAATTAAGAAAACATGTATTCCCGAGATTTGCCAAACCCGCACCCTACAAAATCACCGACACCGTCCACGTATCAACAAAACCATAAAGGAAACACCTTTCCGATTACAAGTTCGTACGATAATAAAAGAGAAAGGACACGGCTAAAAGCACTCACGATTTTGCGGATGGTTTTGGTGAAAGTAAGCTCCCGATCCAAGCCATGTTCCAACGAATCGTAGCCGTCGGGCTTCTTAACTGAGGGTGAGGAGAATGCTCGGTTGTTAGTGGAGCTGGGATTCAAAGTCTCCATCTTGAAATCGGAACCTCGGTTAGAGAAGCCATTGAATGGTTTCCTTGCCGGGTGAAAATCGATCTTTCTAAAGACGGCTGAAGCGGAAGAAGACGAAACGGCGCAAGATCCGTTACTCGGCGGATTCCGATCCGTCTGGATCATAACAGCCTCCATTCTCGAAATCCCAAAGGAATCAACAATCCGCGTTATCAAAAAAGACGCGGTTTTGTGAATTGTCGAGAGACAAAATTGTGTGAGAGAAAGAGGGAGAAGAAGATGATGATGATGATGAGGAAGAAGAGAGCTTTTGCGGCTATCTTCTCAAAAGAAAGAGAGTGGCAGCTGCAACGCACTATTAAACCCTAGCAAAGACCCATCGCGACATTACTCAGCCACTTGATTTTTTTTATTTTTCCATATTTATAATATCTCGTTATTACGAAACAAAGGAACAGGAGTTGAGTTCCTTTTTCGGTAATTATGGTCTATACCGCGCCTGATTATTACCCGCGAAACGAACTGTTGTATTATATAGCGTGGTGCTAAATTGGGTTGTGATTCACTAATGGGCCTCAAAAGAAAAGCCCTTTTATATGAAAATTCGGATTCGCTGCAGAGATTGGGCTTCCGGTGAGTAAAACCCAATATACCTTTTTTTTTTTGGGTCACACGTAAACCCAATATACTCTCGCAGCTAAAAGTATTTAACACAAGTTGAACACTGAGCATTGATTGATAAACCAATCAATAAACAAGTATATTTATTGCAGGAATCTGAATATATTATGTATGGCAGAAATCTGAAAACTTTGTTACAATATAAAATTAAAAATAAGCTTTTCAGTTTAGAGAAAAAGAAAGGTGAAAAAGGAAAAAAGGCAAAGAGAGGAATTGCATGGGGAGAGATGAGTTACAGGAATAGTAAAATAATAGTACCAGACACCGATTGTAATTGATAAACATGTGTATGGATCCCGAGTCCAGTCGGTGAAGACTCCAAAGTACGTTTGTATTACTATATACTCCACTATTTAAGACTGAGAATTGGGAGGAATTCAATATCCTAATACCCATAAGATACGCGCAATATTGGGAGTTGAGTCATATTCGTTATTGCTTTTTTGTTTGGATTTTTTAAATAGTCAATGATAAAATGATGACTTATGTGTGTGGATGTTGGGTTTTAGGTATATGTCAATCGCAGTTAACCAGTTTTAATTAAACGTATATAAATGCTCGCTTGCTACAACGAATCATTGCCACGGTAGTTGGGCTACCTCCAAATTTAAAAACCTGATGTATTCGCCATGAAGAAGAAAAACACAGAGTATAAAGAAAGAAAAATACAAAAAGAAAGAGAGAGAAAGAAGGTGCATGAAAATACGAAAGAGAGAGAGAGGAAAAACAATGGGGCAGGTGTCTAGGGACAAGTGCCATGAGTCACGTGCTCTCCCACTCGACCACGTGCCGTCTAAGCAATCCCAATCTAACTCCGATTCCAAATTTAATTGGGGGGATTAATACTATATTTAATTTATTAAGTTTGATTAGACACATGCGCATGCACGCAGTTGCAACTTCGCACTTGCATTACGGAGACCGAGATTTGTTATAGGTGTTAATCTTACTCATTAGGTAGGAGTAGTTTATCTAACATACCCAAGCATGCATCTAACTGTAATTGAGTGTTTAAGTATAAACGTACTATATACATATGTATGATTTATTGCAAATCTATATACCTATTTAATTACCGGTTGTGTAATTGGACAAAAAAAAAACAATTACCGGTTGTGTATATAATTCCTTTTTCGTTTTAACAGAAAAAGTTGTCGGTGGTACTCATTTCACCGATCCGGTGACAGTAGTTCTTGCTTTTATAAAAGAAAAAAAAAATCTATGCGAATAAAACAAGACGTTATATTGGAAGTATTTGTTCATTGTCAAAATACCCAGCCTTTGTAAAAAGAAAATGGTTTAATTTGACTATTCCCAAAATGACATCCTTTCTTAAATCCAAGATGTTTTAAACTAGGTCTATAGTTCTGTGTAGGTATCTAGTATTAAATAGCCTGAAACTGATGAGACAAGATTCAATGCCATCAATATTCTTCTTGTTTAGTTAATGGAAAAGGTCAAAATCCCCAGGCAATCCAACGTATATTCTTAAAAATGTTGTTTCGATGAAGTAATAAGGATCTTTACACGCAGCATCACATTTAAAAAGTCTAATCCTACCTGCAAACAACTTATTTAGTTAACAAGAATGATAACACATATAACATTCCAATTCAATCAAAACGTTAGTATTTCCATGATGAATATGAATGAATACGGAGAGAACCACTCACTTGAACCTCGTGAATTAAAAAAGAAGAAGCAAATAAATAGACGAAGGGAAGCAATTCATTTGTTTACACGGCACATGTTGATTGATGGATAACGTAAACTTTATGATAAGGAAGTGAAATGAGCCAAAAATATTAAAAAAATTAAGCTGAAAGAAAAAGGAAAAGAAAAAGTAGAGATTGTGATCATAAACCTTAATGATTGTGTTTAAGCAGCATCTTTGCAGTGCAACCACATGCAAAGGCTTTTAGGTTAGTTAAAAGCAGTAGACAAACCAAAATTGGTTGATCCATAGTCTCAGGCTTCATGAGACAAGGTCCCCTCCTCTATCTAGTCTAGCAATCTAACTTCAACATCAGACTTTATCTCCCTCTCTCTCTCTCTATACAAAGCTCAGTGAGAAATTAGATGAAATTCAATTATCTGACTTTGGTGACCAACAACCTCCATTTTCCTTCAGCTTCAAGGCTCATTATCATTACCACTTTGCTCTCGACCCCACAAATTAACCTCAATCACCAGTAGTAGGACAGTGACATAAAGACAGAGGATGGACCCAAACAGCAGAAGAAGAAGAATTGGCGTTGGAGGAGCCGTTGTTGCTGCAGGCTCTGTTTGGGAAACGAGAATGCAGAACAGAGACGACGAAGTTAGTAACAACGCCATTGTCAAAGCCATTCATCTCCAAACTGTCGACGAAGACAAGAATTCTAACAAGCAGATGAGCTTAAAGGAGACTGCTTTGGGAGTTAACGGAAAGAGACGGCCTTTGAAGTCCGATGTGAAGAGCCCATCAAATGAGATCAGTCGAGCCGAGTCCCTGAAACTCACGAGGCCGAGATCGTTCGGTTCGACTCCTCCTGTGACGCCGAGGAGGTCCATTGGTTCAACTCCTCCGATGACGCCGAGGAGATCAGTCTCTAGTGACTCAAATGAAAAGAGTTTGACCGTGTCGGTGGCGGCGAAGAAGACGAGATCTGATCCTGTGGAAGTGGTTGAGAAGACTCCGGGACGGGTTAAGAAGACAAGATCGGAGCTTTGTACTGCGATCGTCAAATTCGATACAGTTCCGTTGAGGAAAGTGAATTCATTGCCAGCTCATAATTCGGAGAAATCCGATGAGAAAACAGAGGATGAAGAGGAGGAGACCGTCGAGGAACAACCGCAGATCCCAGAGGAAGTCAAGGAGTTTGGAGTTTGTCAGGAGGTAGTGAACCAAGTTAACACGAAGGACGATGAGCAAGTCGAACATGGCGATCACGAGGATGATGATGATGGTGAAGAAGAAGAAGATGGAGAAGAGGAGGAGAAAGAAGTGGAAAAGGAGAGTGTTGATGTGAAAGAGATGAATGTTTCAAAGGAGAGTGACAAAAACAGAGTTCGTGATAATGAGATCAGAAAGTTTCAATTTCATAACAGAATAGCTCCATCCCCGTCCACCGTCCGTAAAGTTCTGCCGCCGGTGATAAAAAAGGCAACTCCGGTTTATTCGGTCCCACCAAGCAAAGGTTTTTGATCCTGCTTTCTTTCATCGGTCTCTATTTTTGCTACTCAATTTCTGATGAAACCTCTGTTTTTGACAATTCCTTCCAGGTACATTTGCAGAGGAGGAAGACAACTTTACTCATTCACAGAGCAAATTGCAGAGTTTGGGTAAGATTCTTGATGACTAACAACATCTATATAAGTTTCAATTGCCATGTTCTGTAAAAACTCAGAGTTATGCATAAAAATGATAGAATGAAATGAAAACAGTGGATCTAGTGATGTGGAGAGATGCATCAAGGTCGGCGCTTGTGTTCGGCTTCGGAACATTCCTCATCATCTCTTCTTCATACGCCAATGATCTCAACTTCAGGTTTTTTTTGCTCATTGGGTTAAGGAAATATACACATGATGGTTTGGAAGCAGAAGAATAATGTGAATGAATATATGTGCAGCTTCATATCAGTGGTAGCGTATGTGGGACTCATCTATCTAGGCGTCATGTTCGTATTCAAAGCCGTCATTCGCAGGTACGATACATACATACTTCTCTCTGTCCCTCTCTTTGCATGTTTGGGTTTGAAAGTTTGAAACTCAAGAGTCTCAAAGAATATATATATGAATGGCCGCAGGGGAATAGTGGATGAGGAGGAGAGGCATAAAGGAGCTGGAGTGAGAGAGGAAGACGTGAAGAGGATGCTCAGACTCATAATGCCTTACCTCAACGAGTCTCTGCTTCAACTCAGAGCCCTTTTCTCCGGCGATCCCTCCACCACGCTCAAGGTTAGTCCTCTTCTCTAACTCCCTCTATTTGACCTTACCAGAAAGCAGATGATGTCATGATGATGATTATGATGATGTGCAGATGGGAGTGGTGCTGTTTGTCCTCGCCAGATGTGGCTCTTCTATCACCCTTTGGAACCTCGCCAAATTTGGTAACTTTTGCTCCTACCAATTTCGACTCTTGTGACTGCATGATTTATTGTTTAAACAAGTTGTGATATTTTGGTGCGAGCACAGGCTTTCTGGGAGCATTTACGATGCCTAAAATATTCATCTCCTACTCAACCCACTTCTCCGCATATGGTAATGAAATCTCCATTATGACCTTTCCGTTTCATCTTCGTTGAGACATCTAATATAACAGTTTGTGTACATTTCAGGGAAATTCTGGTTAAGGAGATTCAAGGACGCATGGGAATCGTGCAATCACAAAAAGGCGGTGGCTTTGGCTCTCTTCACCCTGGTTTGGAACCTCTCTTCCGTCGTAGCCCGTGTTTGGGCAGCATTTATGTTATTCGTTGCCTTTAGATATTATCAGCAAAAGATGACCTGGACGAATGGTGAAGATGATGATGATGAGGAATATGTAGACGATGAAGAAGAAGAGGAAGAACAAGTTCCTAAACCCAAAAGAACTCCGTGTATGATGATGCCTAATAAACTCAAGAAAATTTCTTAAACTTCCTTATTTTTTCCCTCCCATAAATTGTAATCTCTTTAGTTTTTACTTTTTAGTTAGAGGCTCTTCTGTTACCTTTGTTTTACTCCACTATATATATACACAGCTCCTATACATATAATAATGTTGAATCTGATAGTTTCATCAAACCACTCGCTGCAACCTTTTTCATAAAGTAAAGTTATTAAAGACAGTAATCTTGGTTTAGGCTTGCGTGACACAAAATAAATAAATAATCTGAAATTCTGAATTAGGCTTTTTATGGGCCCCAAACGGGCCTCATTACATAACCATTGGGCTCTCATGAAATAACAATCGGAGTATTCACTTTGACGGTGACCCCCGTCGAGGCATATCTCCTCACTCCGTCTTCAAATCCCAAATCACGATTTGAGTGTTCTTGCCATAGACGGACATCAAGTAGAAGGTATTATCCTTCCCTATTCTTCTTTCGTATGCTTTGTTTCTCCGAGAATCCGATTCCGAGCTCCATTCATCTGTTGTTTTGGTTGCTTGTGTTTAATTTAGGGTTCAGTAAATTTGTGACTTTTTTTAATTTCCGTCCATCCTGAAATCCTTTAGATTTTGCCTTTGTTGTGTGAGGTGTTTTCAGATGAGTGTAGTGAGTGATTCTCCAGTGCATTCTTCCAGCAGCGACGATCTTGCTGCTTTTCTCGAAACTGAATTGGACTCTGCTGACTCAGATTCTTCGTCTGAGTCCTTCCCCATCCAAGAAGCCGAGGATGATGCTGAAGTTTCAAATCATAGGTTTGGTTCACCCAAAGTTCCATACTTTTACTCTTTTTACTTCCATCTGTCTGTGATTCAAGCAGTGGAACTTCACTGTGTACACTTTTCTCTAAACCATGCTTCTCAATCCTCTTTTTGTTAGGTCAAAGAGACAAAAGTTGGAGCATTTAGAAACCGTAGACGAATATGAGATTGAGGAAGTAGCTTCTATGACATGTTCAGGAGAAATCTCAGGTGAAAACTCTCTTTCTTCAGCGTCTGTTATCTGTTCTGTATCATATTGACTTTCGAACTTGTTGTTTGCTTGCAGAAGCATCCTCAAGCAAGGTACCATGCGCACATCCAGGTTCCTTTGGAGACATGTGCTTTGTCTGTGGCGAAAGAGTGGAAGAAGAAACCGGTGTTTCATTTAAATACATACATAAGGTATGCCAATCTGTTCGATATTTCCTTAAACAAAATTTTCAGTAGTGCACCAAGTCTTAGTCATGATTTGTGAGCTTGGGGAAATCTGTCTTCTTAGGGTATAAGGTTGAATCAAGATGAAGTCACCAAGATTCGTGATTCAGACATGAAAAGCTTGGAAAGCCAACGGAAGTTGTGTTTAGTTCTTGATTTAGACCACACGTTGCTTAACTCAACCGTACTTAGGGACCTCAAACCAGAGGAGGAATACTTGAAAAGCCTTACGCATTCTCTTCAAGGTGATTCATTCTGCTACGTTGTTTTTTCTGTCGGCAAATGATATCACTGTACATCAGTCTTTTGTTTGTTCTTGTGTTGTTTCACCGCATGTGTTATATACGGTTCTGATAAGTTTTGTTGTTGATCTCAGATGTTTCTGGTGGCAATCTCTTCATGCTTGAATTCATGCATATGATGACCAAACTAAGGCCGTTTGTTCATTCATTTCTAAAAGAAGCCAGCGAGATGTTTGTTTTGTATATATACACAATGGGAGATAGGCCATATGCACGACAGATGGCCAAGCTGCTGGACCCAAAAAGTGAGTATTTTGGTGAACGGATCATTTCTCGAGATGATGGCACAGTGAAACATCAGAAAAGTTTAGATGTGGTGTTGGGACAAGAAAAAGCTGTTCTGATTCTTGACGATACAGAGAATGTAAGTTTTTTGGTCTACTTTGTCAATGTTTCATGTTACTTTTAATCATATGATATTCTATTGTGTTAGATTAGATGTCCTGATACCTGGTTTGATTCGCAGGCATGGCCAGGCCACAAGGACAATCTGATCGTAATAGAGAGGTATCATTTTTTTGCTTCAAGCTGCAAACAGTTTGACCACAGATTCCAGTCTCTCTCGCAGCTGAAGAGCGATGAGAGTGAACCCGATGGTGCACTTGCCACTGTTCTTAAAGTCCTTAAGCAAACGCATAGTCTATTCTTTCAGGTATGCTCAATATACATAAAGAGAACTTTTCTCTTGTCTGGGTTGTTTTATTGATTATTCCTAGCTTTTCAGGATGGAGGAGATGACTTATCGAGCAGAGACGTCAGGTCAATATTGAAGCAAGTGCGTAAAGACATCCTTAAAGGATGCAAAATAGTGTTCAGTCGAGTGTTCCCAACCAAGTCGCAGGCTGAGGATCACCCGCTGTGGAGGGTTGCTGAGGGATTGGGAGCGATCTGTGCAACGGAAGTGGATGCATCTGTAACACACGTAGTGGCTATGGATGTGGGAACAGAGAAGGTGCGATGGGCCATAAGAGAGAAGAAGTTCGTGGTGCACAGAGGGTGGATAGACGCAGCTAATTATCTCTGGAAGAAGCAGCCAGAAGAAAATTTCGGGTTGGAGCAGCTGAAGAAGAGCGATGAAGCAACACTTATAAAAGTAGACTGAGGAAAAACAGATAACTTATGTAATTGGATTTTGATTATGAATGAATGTATTGTCGAAGCAGAGGAAAAGTTTTAAAAACAAGAGACTAATTTTTGGGGTGTCATTTCTAGTTCCTTGTGTATATACGAATTTTGTTCTGCTATGTTCAATGCATCAACATCAAGATAACAATCTGAGTGTGTTATCTACCGACTAATTTGTTGGGCCGAACTGGGCCGTCTGTTTATGAATAGTTGGCCACGTCTAATTCTTGTTTATTTATGTTTTTTTCATTCGTTTTGGTGTTAAGACTTTTGTGTTGTATTTCCGTGTTCGTTAGACATGGTGGTCGATGCTTATGCTTCGTCGAACCCTAATCAAGTTCACGAGGATGTTCTTCAGAAATCTAGAGATGCTTGCTACATAGTATGTTCTATATTCTCTACTTTTCTTTTTGCTATCGTGATTTTGGCGATTGATTGCGATGAGTGATTAGGGTAATCACGAAATTTGCAGGCAAGGGATGCTTTTTACGCTTGTCTGGAGAAGGAATCTGGTAAGAAGCCCACTGAAATAGCTTCGGTCGGTCTTCTATACCCTAAAGAGTGCAGCCATTCTAGAACTACGTTCGTTAAAAACTGCCGCGCCTCCTGGGTATACATTCTGTTCCTCTCTCAATTTCCATTAGTTTGCATCTAATATTTCTTTAATCTAATCTAATGGGAACGAATTATTAAAATAATGAAGGTGAAACATTTCGATAGAGAGTATTGTCGGAACAAGAGAGTCCAAAGGCTGTTGGATGATGGAGATGAGAGGAAAGGTCCAATGTCACTCCCTCAGCCTTACACTTTCAAGCCTTCCCCTTCCACCTAGATTCCTCCCTTTCCTGGTACCTCATCCTTCTTAGCAACACTTGACTTCTAATATATATAGGGGATGTTCTTATTTCACAATTTTGAATTCTTTAACCAATCATATATATATGCACAATTCCTTAGTATTAATGTTCAAGCTTCGCCGCTTTGTCGATGAGTAGAATCACATCAATTTGTTCCCTCACTCGGGGTTTGTTTTGTTTGTCTGTATCAGGTCTTTTGGACTCTCTATTGAGGAAGATATAACAATATGCCCATTGCGCTCACCGAGCCATTCCTTGATGCCAATTACTGTTCTTGAAACATAGGAGTTACTCTATTTTCTTTGCGTGTAGTTTGACGTGTTATATACCTTTCCTTAATGCTTGTCTTTAAAATGGGAATAAAATGGCTCATTTCAAGAACCTGATTTTCTTTTGCTTAATCTCTATTGCCCACAACATTTGTTGATCAGTCTGCAACCTTTTAAGTTACAATATGCTGCCTCAGATATATAAATATATATATATATGTGTGTGTACTGGTCAATGAATTACCGAATCAGTGAGTCATGTACTTGTTTTGTTAATGTCGGACTTGGAATTTATATGTATGGTTCCTCAGCCTCTTAACGGATTAATAAGATCTATTCTCTCACTCTTAGAATCCAATAACCGGGCCGGTTAATTAATTTGGGCATATATATCATTTCTAGGAAGTGGGAAGCTTTAACATGGACATTGGATTATAATACTGGTTCCGGTTACAATCCATTATCAAACCAATAGCAACGTTGACACAAAGCGAGTTGGGAAAGTAGTGGGACGCATGTCTCTTGGTTAATGGTCCCACCAGCTCTGTTCTGTATCTACAACCACACACGTATACGCTATACGTATACGAGTGTTTCTGTCTTGTCGAGTTGTCGGTTTTGTTCTTTGTTGTAATTTTTAAAATATTATTTAATGCTTAACAGTAAAAATAGTAGATGGATAAGGGATATTAGAGTTTGACTTAAAACGGAGAAAATGAAACACACGAGAGGTCCTATGATGGTTCATGCCTTGGAGGCAGATACATCATCCATAGTAGAGGAGGCTTCAGGTGCAGCTACAGCTGCTACAGCTACGGCTACATTTGCTTCCTCTGCTGCTACGGCATTGGAGTTGGGGTTGAAGAGAGCTCCACGAGAGTGATTAGATGTAGATGATATTGCAGTTGCGAGAGAGATGGGCATTAAACAAAGTCCCTTCCCTTGAAGGTACTGCATTGCTGATCCCATGTCTTCTTCCATCAGTTTTGCCACCCTCTGTTCCGTTGACCTTAGGCTCTCATTGGATGATCCTGTCGCGTTTACATTCCCGGTTACGCCATTGCACGGTCCAGCGAGAGCGTTGAGCCGGCCTCCTACCTAGAGTACCGAAACCATGATGATGATGATTATCAGTGATATGCTATTTTACCTTAAAAGCCATTAAGAGACTAAAGGAGCTGACCTCAGAGGTGAGACCATTGAGACGTGGACCAGCTGCCCCGGCACCTCCCAATCTGCTCATGCTTAGTACTTTGACTTGAAGCTGAAGGAATCTAACATACTCGATGATCTCGTCAAGCATTGATGCCTTATCCGTCTGCATTTTCATCATCAACCAAAACGGTTATTATGCAGATCCAAACATGACTTATAAAATCAGAAAGTAGTGAGTACGTACCTTGTTGGTGTTGGGAACCAGTTCTTGGAGAGACTTCATACGCTCTGCAATGCGTTCCCTTCTCAACTGCCCGAAACCATACAATCAGTAAACACAAGATAACAGAGGAGATGTGAGGTAAGTGAATAATGGAGATATATACCCGCTCAGCGATGCTGTGAGGATCGGTGGCTTGGCCTCTCCTCGCTCGGACCCTTGGCTTTTGACGAGCCACAGGTGCGCTCGTGGTCGAGACTGTTCCTTGTGCCGGTAACCCATCTTGGCTACCTACTGTTGGACCACCTGACTCCTGCATTGACAAACAATAACACAAAAAAATGTGATGTCAATAATTAAAAACATTCTTAAACTTTGGTGTTTTATGATGTAAGATGAGAGTTTGTTGCCTGAGGGTGATGGAACTGGTCGGGGAAAGGGGCGTCGACGGTGAGAGCGTGGAAGAGAGAATGCGGCTGAGGAGGAGGAGGAGGAGGAGGAGGAGGAAGAGATGAGTCCCAGCATGGAGGAAGAGAGGAGAGCATTGACATTGAATCAAGGAAGAAGTCATTATTGTTTTGGTTTATGAACTCTCCCTTTCCTTCTCCATTCCCATTTTCCATCTCTTCTCTTCTTCTTTCTTCTGTCTTGGGTCTTCTTTCTTTGCTTCCCTCCCGCATTTTTATCCTCATTTTTATTATTTGTTTAAAATTTTTGATTTCTAATTTTTAAAAAATTTACTGGTCGTTTCATTATTCTCTTTTAATATTTAGTCCCTTAAGTACCTTAGGATATGCAGTATAATAATATGTGTTTCGAATCTCTCGAATATATTATCTCACAAAAGTCGTACGTGGCCCGTGGCCGGCCTCTTTGTATATCTTTGTTGTTGTTGTTAATAATCATCCTATAAGCCAATTCACGATTTATTCGAATCTGTATACAATCTATTTTACTTTTTCTTTTTCTTTCCGTTTTCTTCAAAATTATTAATTATCATGTAGGTAAACATTTTGCCCCTTCGGATGACTAAAATATTCCCTAATTTTGCAATTAATCATGTTAAATAAATTTGAATAAATTTAAAGGCCCAAGCCAACAGATAGAAACTTTTAAGGGTTTTGTGATTATATAGTATATCAGGCCTAAGGCCCAATTATCAAGGCCCAAAATGAAATTGGATTTCGTTGATAAATCGGTCCAGCTATATATATACACGCGTAATTTGTCTTATCCTTTTTCCGCATCTTCTCTCTCATTCGATTCCCAAAAATATAATCACCGACCAAAATTGATCGGAAACCTAAGTATCTTCGTATTTGCTCCGCCACGATGCACACCCAACGCCAGATCTTCGTGAAATCTCCTTACTGTGAAAAGGCCGTCGCTCTGCAATTAGATCCTGCGCAATCTGTATTGACTCTGTCAGGTCTCACTTCCTTGCTCGAATCGTCGCATCGTACATCGTTATCCGATTTCTGCGTCGCTCTCGATGGGAAGCCATTGAATGGGTCTACACGGATCCAAGTATCTAAGCTCCCTTCCATCTCCATGCTCACTCTTTACCCTCGCCTCCGTGGAGGTGGAGGAGATGGAGGTGCGACGGGAGCCGAGTCTCGCGATTGCTACCTCAAGATGTACGCTGAGAAGAAACCTGACAAGGTCGATCCTAACGAGCAGAGACTCTCCAAATGGCTAAACTGCGCTTTGTCCAACGAGCCTTTGGCGGAGCCTTGCGTGATTGATCTCCTCGGGAACCTGTTCAACAAAGAAGCTTTGGTGAACGCTTTGTTGACTAAGAAGTTGCCTAAGCAGTTCTCTTACATTAAGGGTCTTAAGGATATGGTGAATATCAAGCTCACGCCTGTCGCTGGTTCCGATGGATCATCGCAAGATACGACGAGTGCCCAGTTTCAGTGTCCGGTCTCAGGGCTTGAGTTCAACGGAAAGTACAAGTTTTTCGCTCTGAGGGGATGTGGGCATGTGATGAGCTCAAAGGCGTTGAAGGAAGTGAAGTCTTCGTCTTGTTTGGTGTGTCACGCGGATGTTAAAGATTCTGATAAGATTGTGATAAACGGTACGGAGGAGGAGGTGAGCTTGTTGAGGGAGAAGATGGAGGAGGAGAAGGCTAAGCTGAGAGAGAAGAAAGGTGCCTCGAAGAAGAGTAAAAACGGTGTTGCTGCGGTGGCTGATACTTGTGCAAAGGTCGCTAAGAGACAGGTGGAGGATGGGAATGTGAATGGTAATGGTATTACTGTGAAGAAGTTCAAGGCTGGGGATGCTGTGCCTGTTAATGCTACCAAGGAAGTCTATGCTTCTCTCTTTACTTCCTCCAAGAAGAAGTCTGATTTCAGAGAGACTTACTCTTGCAGGTCACTCCCGCTCGGCAGGAATTGATTTGTGTGGACACATGTTTGTTTGTTTCCTGCTTTTGCTTTGTAATTTGCATTGAGTGAATTGATATATCAATTTGCATTTGTAAGTTCGATACCGGATAATATCACGTATTACTCTTTTTCGCAATTGCATAACAATGTTTGCATTCAGTGTACTAAAAGTTGGAGGAACTTGTTGTATCATCAGCTGGAATTGTAACAAGAGGGTGTCTGTATGTAGTTTACATCAATTAACGGACAAGGGGTTTGCAGCTCAATTCAAAATGTTATATGTTATCCCAAAACAGACAGGCAGATTTGCACAACCAGATCACATAACGCCCATAGTTCCCAAATCGTGGCAACTCGTGCTAACGAGTGCTCTCATTGGCTTAGCCGTGCCTCTCTTTTAAGCACCTGTGCAGCATTGATGGAACAAGGTGGAACAATTGTCAAGACAAAAGTTTTTCGTGAAGAAAGGAAAATTAAAGAGAGAGGGATGTAGGCATTAACCTCATCAGCAAACTTGATCAAAATAGTAGTCCGAGGACGTTGTTGTCCGTCGATGGGTACAAAATGAGCCGTTACCACAGCAGGAAACCCTGCATTATCCAGAACTCCCTGCAAAGAAGAGATAGTGGCTGCCTCATTCTTCTCTTCCTATACCATTTATATTTAGAACCTATTAATGAATATGCCACGGGAGCACTCACCTTCACTATGCCGGCCACAAACGCCCCGCAGTTGAATGTTCCCATGTCTTTTGGAATCGAAATGAACCTACACTTTCACATTTTTCGTCAGTTCTCTTGTGAGCTTAAACAATCGCCTTTTATTCTCAAGTGATTATGCAAAGAGCTGGAGCAATCTAAAACCTGTTCACGAGAAGCTCCTTTTCACTGATCATGTACTCATCCTCGTGTTCTGTTCCTTTTTCAAGTGAATCAGCAACCTATTCGTTAAGGGCAAGTTAGGATCCAGAAAGAGGCATATCCATAGAAAGAGTCTAACAAGTAATTCAATTTGAAAATCACCACTCACCTTTCCAAACAACACCTTCCAGACAGTGCTGTGGACGAAAGATAGAATTCCTAATAACCGTGTCTCTCTTCGGTTTCCCTGATACAATGAGAGAAATATATATCCATAAAACAAAGAGAGAAGCGCGACTGAACTCTGAATTGCTCTTCCACTAACAATACTTATATCAGTGTTTAGGCAATGCATACAAAGTATCAGTTTTTTTGTAGCTAAAACGAAACGCACCTTCTCTCGGTTGCAAAGAAGCTCCAGAACTCGAGCTCCAACAGCATACCCAGCATCCTCTAGTCTGAGAGACATCGTTATACACTGTTAGGATTCGAATGATTCAGACTTAAGGAAATAAAACCATATGTCGGAATTGTCAACCAATCAGCTCACCTTCTTTCAAGTTCAGCAATGTTGTCAACCTGGGTTTGATTGTACTGAACGAGCTCCGAGAATAAGAAAGCAAATGCGGTTAAGCTCACCTGCAATACACGGTATGATTTCAATTCGAAATTGAACGATCACCACAAAGAGATCAACGAAGAAAAGTCGAAATCCTTCCTCCCCCGGAACTATTAGATCCGGATTCAAATCGAAAGAATGTTCTTACTTCCGATACTCGGCACAGTGTCAAATTTTCAAAAGACGAGATTTTTCTGAGCAAATGTCCGAAACTGAACAAGTGGATCTAAGGCAGCGAAGAAAAACTTTACCTCTTGTTTGCCTTTGCTGAGGGGCTTGTCAAGGACGTTTGAGTACTGCTTCATTTTCCCGACTCCGATCATCTTCTCCGGTTATCAGACCTACCCAGAACCCTACACAAAGAATCTTTCTTTCCTTCTGGGGAAAAGATCTGCTGTTTTTATTTCGGTCTGGTTTGTCTTTTGGTTTGATGAATATAGAAAGAGTTTTATTTTGTATTAATTTAATCATCAGTCCTATAATCTTAATTTATTTTGGTATTGGGTACAATATAATTTAATTAAGCCCCTTAGCGATGATAAAAAGGGGCCGAAGAAGCCCTTAGCTTCACCGTCTCTCTTCTTTCTTTATTCTCTCTCTCTCGTCCTTCTTCATTCGAATCGGCCGTTCTTCCTCCAATGGACGAAGACGATGAGTTCGGAGATCTATACTCCGACGTTCTCCAACCCTTCCAACCTCCCGCTTCTCTCCCTCCTCCTCCGCCTCCTCTCCGTTCAATCGACCTCAACCTCCGATCCCAGGATCAAGATGCCGCAGAAGCTAATTCAGCTCCCGTCTCTAGGGTTTCCCAATTACCCACCGCGAATCGTCAAACAATCGTCGATGGTGGTGGCGGCGGCGGAGACGGAGACGATAAGGACATGATGAGCTTCGACATCGAAGAGCCCGATGGCGAATCCACGCCAGCGATTCCTGGTCTCTTCGTGTCGGCGGCGGCTTCTGAAGCTGCGACAGATCGAGGTACGACGACAGTAATTGAGCAGGTTGGCGATGGAGGATACGGAGGACAAGGAGACGATTGGGATAGCGACAGTGAAGACGATCTGCAGATAGTGTTGAATGATAGTAGCCGTAACGTCATGATCGGAGCTGATAGAAGATCAAGGATGGGAGACAACGAAGATGACGATGACGACGATGATGAAGAACCGCTTGTTATAGTGGCCGACACGGATCCGAATCATCAACCTATGGAGGAGCAGCTCTGGGGAGAAGATGGTCTTCAAGGGGTTGATGGTGGTGATGGTAAAGACGGAGGAGGAGAAGCTGGGAAAGGGAGTGGAGGACCAGGAGGTGCTGTTGGTGGTGGCCCGCCCAAAGCTGGGTATAGCAGTCATGGGTATCATCCGTTTCATTCTCAGTTTAAGGTCAGTGTCAATGCAACAATGTTGTCACTGGTTAGATTACTACTTTGTGTCTGGGGTTCTTGTCCTGGCCCCGTTTTCTTTTTCTTTAATTCTATATGCTTTATCTCCTTTGTACTTGTACCTAAACCTGAATGCAAATGCAGAATATGTTGATCAGACAAAATTGGAGTTTTTCTTTTTTCTTTTGTTTAAAACCAAATGCAGAGTATGTTTGGTCGTAAAGATATAAAGAATGTGAAAGGAAGATAAAGAGAACGTAATCACTATTCCTCTTTGTGTATCGCAATCCTATGCCACCAACAATTGCGTTCTTGTCCAGGATTTGTCGTAATAATCTAACCAGAGGACTATAAGAAGGGACCTTAACTAACTTTTATGAAGCCAACATCCCGTCAAAGATTTCATATTTTTGTCATGCGAAAGTTACGAGTATATTAACGCTGAGAAAAAAAAAGCAAGGGTGGTATTGATCGAGTTGATAATAATTATATTTCTCTTGCAGTATGTAAGACCGGGGGCAGCCCCCATGCCTGGAGGTGCTGCATCTACTGGTGGGACCTCTTCAGGTCAAGTTCGTCCACCCGCTAACCTTGGTCCTATGGCTGGTCGTGGCAGAGGAGGAGATTGGCGTCCAATGGGAATGAGGAATAATTCTGCTGGACAGAAAGGCTATCACCAGCCTTGGGGTAGTAATACAGCAGGGCGGGGACTGGACTTTACTCTTCCTTCTCACAAGTAACTTTTTTTCTGTTCGGAACTGTAGAGTTTTGAGTAGTCATTACTTATGCATATCAATCATATATACTTTTTTTTGTCTGACATCTGATTGTAAGCAGCAAGTTTTGATTAGTACCGACCTGGGTTTCTTATATAATTTATATGATGTCTGCCCTTTCATATTTTTAGGACGATATTTGAGGTCGACATAGAGACTCTTGAAGAAAAGCCCTGGAGGTATCAGGGAATTGATATCACAGACTACTTCAACTTTGGACTGAATGAGGAGAGCTGGAAAGACTACTGCAAACAGCTGGTAATTAATAACTGTGATTCATATAATCTTTATTTCAGCGAATGAAGAGTACTAAGAGGAACATCTTGTAATTCTATACAGGATCAACACCGTATTGAGACTACGATGCAAAGCAGAATACGTGTTTATGAAAGTGGTAGAACAGATCAGGTAAACTTGATATTGGCTTATATTGTGGTACTTAAGAGCTGACTATTCTTCGCTGCTTGGCAATATTTTCTCAATAACATCATATACAAAAAGGGTGACATTGCATTCCTAATCATTCTCTTGTACAATGATAGGGTTATGATCCAGACTTGCCCCCAGAGTTAGCTGCAGCGACAGGTGCGCAGGGTATTCCTGTTGATTCTTCAAATTTAGTGAAGCCAGACACTGTTCAAGGTGATTCAGCTAAAGCACCAGCTCATGCTCGTCCTTCACTGGTATGTTTTCTACTGCCTTTGTTCTCATTTAAAGGTGCATTGTCTATATGTGGTTTACTATATTGTCTATCACAGCTTAAACACTGTGGCTAGACATTTATCTTGTTAGTATCTAAAGCTTGAGAATTGGTTGATTTTTATCTTTCTCAGCCCCCTGGAAGACCAATACCTGTGGAGACTGGTTCTGGTGAGCGTATGCCATCCGTTGATACACGTGCTCCTCGAATGCGTGATCTAGATGCTATCATTGAGGTTGAACATGGCTCAAATTTCTTTTGATTTTGGTTTTGTTGGTGAGGCATCGTTGCATGCTGTACTGTCTACTACTAACTAAAATTAATATTGTTGCCAGATTGTATGTCAAGATTCGCACGAGGATGAGCCCTCGGGTGATAATGCAGCAGAACAAGCTGATAGTAGCCTTCCGGAAGAAAATGTTCCAGTTGAGACTGGGCACGTTAACAGCAGGAGACCAGACACGGAATCTGCTGAACGAAGTCCTACCCTGGATGAGCCACGTAGAAGGCTTCTCAAAAAGCAAGACGATGAGATCTCTAGAAGCACGGATAGTGGGCGGAGTTTTCGTTCGTCGTCTCCTGTCGGAGACAGAGGCACAAGGTCATCAAGTGTTGATCGTGAAGATGTGGTATGTGAAGCGGGCAAAGATGCTGAGATGGAGGAGCATCGTAGGTCTGCAGTACCTCAGTCAGGAGTTCAAGACGATGATGGAGGGGAGTCAAAGACAGAGAGAAGTAGTGAAAGCAGCAAAGCAAGATCTGGAAGTCACAGAGATCATCAGCAATTGAAGGATGGTGCAGAAGAGGAAGTTATTCAAGATAGGCGTTCTACTCGACCAGCTAGCAATAAGAAACAGCACGATAACAATGCACCGCATCAGAGCAGAAAGAATCAAGACAGAGGGAAAGAAATGGAAAGAACTCGAGCGGCGAACAAAGGTGGTAGGGAGTACTCAAATCCTCATATGGAGGTTGATCCTAGCTATATTTACTCAATTGCAAGCGGCGAGGATTATGATAAAAGGAAAGAGCGAGATGTTGATGGGGGGGTCTGGCGCAGGAAAGAGGATGCCCCATTTAGTAGAAGAGGGGGGGATGAAGGGTCTAGAAAAAGGGATCGTGAAGAGGATCTGGGCTCTAGACAGAGGGGTAAAATGAGAGAGAGTGAATTACGCAACAAAAATGATCATGTTCCATCGAGAAAGCATCTGGATGATGTTGGCCTAAGAAATAGTTATGAACTGGATGATCACATCGGCAAGAGGAGGAAGGATGAAGAATACTCGAGAAGAAACCGCTCTGAAAAGAATGAAATCCAATATGGTCAAAGAGAATCAGTCAGCCGCCTGAAACGAGAACGCGGTGACAGGTTGGACCATCAAAAGAGAGATGTCCAACATAAAATCAGAGATGATTTTGATGACCACGGTTCTCTCAGGCACAGAGATGAGTTCTATATGCAGAGAGATGGAAATGAGAGGTTAAGAGAGCGCGATGATATGGATAAATTGAAACTAAGTCACGAGGATGGTTTGGCAGCACGAGGAAGAGAGAGTCAGGTAGCTCCAAGGGGTCATAGAGTTTCAGAAGAACGATCATCGAGGATAAAGGATGAGTATAAAGCTTCTGACAAAGAGCATCTCACCAAAGATACGACAAGGCATACTAAACAGACGAAGAGAAGGGAATACCCTGGTGAAGAAAGTTCTTCCCATCATAGAGGACACGAAGACTTCTCTGCACGCACAGACGACATTGCTAACAATGAGAAAAAACTAAGGCAGGAGAGGACAGGTGCTAAAAGTGATAAGGTTATTAATTCTTTGGACGGCCAGCGATTGCAAGACAGAAAACATAAAGATTCTAGACGAAAGATTAAAGAACAAAGAGAGGGCGCAGATTCAATGAGGAGTAAGCTAGGAGAACAAAATGGCAGTTCCGAAGTGACAGTATGCTCTATCAGCCTATAAATTTATTTTTATTAACCTCATCCAAGTTTTGCAAACTTAACGTAGCATGGTTGAATGCAATATACCTTAGCGAAGTATTTTGTTCCGTTGCCAATCTCACCTAATAATAAATATCTTTGTTGGGTCACTTTTAATATGGTTCAAGGTCAGTACTGATGTTTCTTTGATGCCTTTCAGGGCTCGAAAGGAAACAACGAGGCAAGAAATCACAGGAGTGAGATCCCACATCAGCCTAACGCCACCAAAAGACACAAGGAAAATGCTTCCTCTGGTGATGAGCTACAAGATTCAAAGAGAGGGCGTACGAAATTGGAGCGTTGGGCAAGCCACAAAGAGAGAGATGATGCTGTCACTGCCAAGACATCATCCACTTCTTCAAAACTTCAAGAGAAGGAAAAAGGCACTAACGGCCGAGTTAGCGAACCTGTTCATGGTTCTATTGACAAAAACCAGGATGTAACTGAAGAGAAAAGTGGCCATGAACTTGCAGAGATCAAAGATGGAAGCGAGAAGGGACCAGGAGATCGGCACTTGGACACGGTTGAGAAACTCAAGAAACGCAGTGAACGGTTCAAACTTCCAATGCCCACGGAGAAGGACACCACAGGAGTAAAGAAAATGGAGTCTGAGACGCTGCCCTCTGCAAAAATTGAAGGCCCTGTTGATTCAGAGGTGAAAGCAGAGCGGCCAGCAAGGAAAAGAAGGTGGACAAGTAGCTGATGAGAGTCATAAACTGGAGTTGAAATAAAAAGCAAGGAACTGGTTCTTTTGGCTGGATCGAGGGAGTGTTTGATGCTCCATGTAGCTTCTTATACTTAAAACGGATGGAATGAGAATCCCACGGAGCAGTTGTGGCGGTAACGCGACGAGGATCAAGTTCAATGAAGATTAATTAGGAGATTAGGAAGGGTGTGTGGGAGGAGCTATGTTGTGTAAGAATAGGGAGGGAATACGCATAAGGATGACTCTGAGAGAATACTCTAGTAGTAGTTGATGTAACTTTTGTCAAAGATTATTGGTCTTTTTAGTTTTGTTCTCATACCACGCGCCTCAGAGAGAGCGAGGATATTTTAAATACTGTAGTAATTTTACTGTAGTAAGTTTGTTACTGTTTTTGTAAACGACCTTTGAAGACTTGATCATTGGTGTTTGCCTTTTTACAAGTTTACTTTGTCGAGACAGCAACAAGTAACAACTATGGAAGTGGCGATTGCTTGGTGGATAAAGGTTCGTAAATAGAATATAATCGAATGAGCGATTATCAAGTTTCAAAATCTCTACCGAAATCAAACATTCCTATGACAACAAACAAAGTCTTTTTAGAGCGTTGATCTAGAGTTACAAATCACTGTTTGCTGCATATTTTGGTCAACATGAATAAAACATAAGTAGCTCAAATTGTGTCAGTTTGGAATATGCTGAGGACGAACACGTTACAACCTATGAAGTTATATGGTGTGATAAATCTTTATTCAGTGGCAAGGAGGAGTCCCAAGGCCAGTATTGCCAGCAAGGAAAGGCCAAGATTAGCAGTGGTGGCAACGGAGCCTGAACGAGGAGGGGCATTTGGCGGAGCTCCAGTTGCATTGTTGGAGGCTATGTTTGCAACGGGAGGCAGAGGAGGATCAATCACGTCTTTGGTGTCAA
>KE154293.1:514500-546740 GCA_000411075.1 Sisymbrium irio | reverse complement strand
GTGACTGCCTTTGCTTTGCTGAACTCAAGGAAGTCAGCAAGAGTCATGAACTTCCCGGCATTCTTGTTTGCTGGGTTCCTCTGGAATCCCCCAGAAGTTAAGTAGGGGCTCTGGATTTGAGCTGGAGACAAAGACTTCCCAATGTTAGTAGCTCAGAATAAGATAGTTTCAGAAAAATTTAGAAAAGAAATCAGTTACTTACGCTTCAGAGACTGGATCTCTGCCCAAGTGAGATAAAAAGAGAAAACGCCGTTGGTAGGCTGAATCTCAGGAACACTGGTGGCTCGGGACATGAAAGTGGTCATGGCGGTCGTGCTAGCTGTGAGGTCTGCAGAATCATGGCAGAAAGCAATTCCGTCTTTGGACATCTGAACAGAACAGTCGATCACATCTGCTCCATCATCGACAGCTTTTTGATAGGCCAGATCGGTGCATCCTGGATAATCTCCACTTGCTCCATTGTGAGTTATGACCAACGCATGGCCTGCTTTGGGGAGATTGCCTTTTTGGTGGGAAAAACAACCTGCAAGAGAACAGAAGCGTGTGCCGTTAACAGTGGTTTTCATAGTTTTTGAGGAGACATATGCAGAGGTATGAGAATTGCAAGTCATCTCACTGATGGCTTGTGATGCTGTTGGTGGGAAATCGGTGACGACGCCATCAACAGAGAACTGGCCATTGTCCACAAACTGGAGATACTCAGCAGAGGGATCGTAGCTGTAGTTGAAGCTGGTGCGCATATCATTGGCAAAACCTGAAGCGTAGATCTCTAGACCAGCTTTGTGGGCATCAGCCACAATGGTGGAAGCGGGCTTAAGGTACTTAGCCGAATCAACGGACCAAATGTAGTCTTTGGGAACAAGAATGCCTGTGGCAAAGGCCTTGATGGCTGCGAGGTTCTGCTGAAGCTCGCTGTACTTCTTGTTAGTGGTTGGCTCAATTGCCTCAGGGTCTTTGAACTCGAATATGAGCTTAGTCTTGGCCCTGCCAGCATCCATCCCGATGCTCTTCAAAAAACCGATCTCCGGAGATGAGATGAAAGTAATGCCACGGAATCTCAAGCTTTTCAGATATTCAGCTGCGCTCAGCTTGTGTTCCATGTAGAAGGCGTCGTACTGCCCATTTGTGTTATTTGTATTTTTAGTGAATCAACAAAGACTTTCAGAGATTGGTTAATCATATTGTTACAAAAAAAAAAAGACTAAGGAAAGAAACCTGAACGTTCAACCAGAACTTGGGAGGCTTGGTTCCGAGGACGTCCTCCACGGCGGAAACAGGCATCTGGCCGTCGAAGATGCTGGGTCGAGAGAAGATGTTCTGGACCACTGCGCAGCAAAAAGAAAACATGAAAATATGTGGTGGTGGTGGGAAGCATGGTAGGAAAGAAAAGAGAAGAAGACATACAAGAGATATTGGAGAAGATGGTGTCAGCAGAGTAGTCAAGGACAAACCAGCCCTTAAGGTCTTGACCGTTGACTTTGTAGGTCTTCTGGGCTTTGGGGAAGAGCGTGGTGATGGTGGTTGCATTGTCAAGCCTGATATCAGACAAGCAAAGGCCCACACCGTCCTTTGTCATCTGAAGGTTGCACAACATTGTAACGCCAGGCGAGCTGGTGCTAATAGCCAAATCATTTGCAGAGGCGCTAGATTCAGGGAAAAGACCAGAGAAACCGCCTCTGGCCACAACCGCAGGCTCTTGTCCTGAAATGCAAATGAAGAAAAGACAGGTATGGGGTTCTTAAAAACACGTAAATCTGGACAGTTTCATAGAATATAATATATTGTCAAGAAACAAAAGAAAAAAACATGTTATGTAAAAAAAAAAAAAACATACCGTTAAGGGTGAGCCATTTTTTGGCAGGAACAGCCGCGGCAGCAGCTGGAGTCTTGGGAGCCGCAACACAAGAGTGTATGAAAAGGGAGAAAATAAATAAAAACCTCAGCATCTTTGTTTATATAGATTGATCCTGCATGAAAAAAAAAAACAGTCAGATTAATCACATATACAATACACAGTTGATCTCATTACATTTTAGAAAGGAAAAAAAAAAAGAAAGTGTAAGGAAAGATCTCTCACAGCTAGAAACGAAGAAGAAGAACATTAATGAAAATCCCTTCTTCTGCTTGTTTTCCTCGTTATGTTTTTTCTTTGTTTTTTTTATTTGAGAAAGGAAAAGAAGCGAAGAAGAGATGGTCAAAGGAAAAAGGGTTAATTAATGGGTAAAAAAAGTAACTTGCTCATATCCCCCATTTATGGCTATTTACTCCCTCTCTATTTTTATCTCTCTTTTCCCCTCCATTCCCTTCCTAACCGCTTTTCTTGTTTTTCACAGATTTTTTACATGTCCAATAACATTTCACAAATTAAATGTTATTGGACATTTTGGACTATAGAATATGATTGTATAATTTTATAGAATATGATTCTGATGTAGATAGCGAATAAAAAAAAGAAATAAAAAGGGTATATAAACGAATGTAATGAGATGGGTTCTGGTTCGACACCTCAAAAAAACATATTAATTTTCTTACCACTGGACGGGGACATAAGCTTATTCAGGTTCCAACAACGCCTCCTCTTGTCCGTCTCCTCGACGCTTCTATCTCACGCAACCTTTGATCCAGCGGAGCTATGAAGATCACGGCCTTGCTTGTTCTGAAGTGCGCTCCCGAAACTTCGGATCCCGTCATCCTGGCGAACGCTTCTGACGTGTCACACTTTGGGTATTTCCAGCGATCTAGCGTCAAGGAGTTCGTCGTCTTTGTCGGTCGCACTGTCGCCAGCCGCACCCCTCCTTCCCAGCGCCAGTCCGTCCAGCACGAAGGTTCTTCTCCTCCCTTTTATATTTAGATAGATCTCCTCGGATCTCGATTCGCCTTTTCGATTCTAGATCTTTGATTAAGGATTATGTTAATTTAGGGTTGTTTATGATTGTATAGAGTACAAGGTTCACGCTTACAATAGAAATGGCCTTTGTGCGGTGGGCTTCATGGACGATCACTATCCTGTTCGAAGTGCCTTTTCTCTTCTCAATCAGGTATGCTTTTATATTGGTTCAAGCTAGGAATCAGCTATAATCCTCTTCAGGAGGAAAAGATACGGTTTGCTTGACATATTCAGATTAACATCAGGTCCTAGATGAGTACCAGAAGAGTTTTGGTGAGACATGGAGGTCTGCTAAAGTAGACTCCTCTCAGCCTTGGCCATACTTAGCCGAAGCTCTTACCAAATTTCAGGTTTCTTTTCTTTTGCTACTTGTTATAAATTGTGGGTGGACATAAGAATCGGAATTCACTGTCCTTCTCGCGAACAAATGTTAAGACTACGATGATAGTGAATTTGTTGAACGATTTTGTCTCAAGTGTTTCTGTTATTGTCCATCTTCAGGACCCAGCAGAGGCTGATAAGCTGTTGAAAATCCAGAGGGAGTTGGATGAGACCAAGATTATCCTCGTAAGTTCACTCTCTTTTCTCTCTTAAGTTTCTGTACACATGCCGACAGAGTGGTCAAATATGCATAAATGCTGTCCCTAAATAGTAATCATGTTCTGTAATTCGTTTATTCTGTTACTTCGAAGCAAGAAAGTCTTGCAGATAGGAAAGATGTTTGTCGGCTCCCCAAAACTGAATATTTGTTCTGTATTTGCAGCATAAAACCATTGATAGCGTTCTAGCCCGTGGTGAGAAGCTGGACAGCCTAGTGGAGAAGAGCTCAGATTTGAGCATGGCATCGCAGGTAACCTTCTGCAATTTCATACTAGCTCTTTCCAGATTTCATTTTCGATTATCTAGGTCTCTTAGTATAATCGGTTGACACGTTAGAAAGGGCAGGATAGGACCGAGCTCGAAAGAGTTGTAGATTATCGAGGAACTATAAACTGGTGCACGTTATCGATGGAGTAGATGTTTATACGAGTTTTATGTGGATACTTTTGACATAAGAAGCTGATTTCTGGTGTTTTGGGTGAAACAGATGTTCTACAAGCAAGCGAAGAAAACAAATTCATGCTGTACCATTCTGTGAGCTGCTACAACTCTGGATGTCCTGGGTATATATATAGTCAACCAAACTTTTGCTGGGGGGCGTGACTGTTTTCCATTTTTATATGTATTTGATTCCGTTTCTCTAGTTTGCATGTACTTTGAAATTCCATAAGACTCGAGTCGTGTGGTGTGTTATCCAAATACATGATGTCAATTTCAATTCTCTTTGCCAGATTTATATATAATTAATTGCTTTGTTTATGTTTTCTTATGGAAATTTAAACATTTGGTACTTTTATGACAAATCACTAACCCAAATAGATTTCAAGATGTTGAAAACAGACAAAAGCAGAACGATGATTACTAGAGTAAACAAAAGGGGTGTATATTACACAGACAAAGGAAGTAAAAGGAGGTGAAAGAAGTCTTCTTTTGCGTTTATGTAACTATTTGCCGAAGATGGATTTGAACCACCAAATGCCCTTGGTGTCATCGGGAGCAGTGTTGGACTCAGGTGGTGTGTCACTCTGAGGGGTCTTGTGAAGCTTGCTGATGTCGTACCCTTGTTCCACTGCCTTCTCCACCAGCTGCTTGTATGTCTCTTCCTCCACATGCGCCGTCCTGCTCAGTATCTACACAACCCCACACATACATAGCCCACATAGTCAATCAATATCATTCTTTAGCTTTTTCTATTTATTCATCATCAAGAGAAAAAGGCAAAAAGACCTACCCAAAGATAACTCCTTGAAGGCTGGCCGATGACGGCATGCTGGTACTCGGGATCGATATACAACACCCAGTAATCTCCGGTGACGGGAATGATGGGAAGGAAAGGAGGGACGTAGAACTTGACTTTGAGCTTGGCCTCGTCGCTCTTGGGATCAGCTTTGTAAGCTGAGCCTTGGATGAAACCTCTCTTGCCACCGTTCCATGTCTCGTTCAAGACGTGCACCGTGCCGTCGGGGTTAAGGGTGTAGGTGGCGCGTGTGTCAACACCGTTCTTGGGCTGAAACCTGGAGGGGAAAGAAGCAATCTCGTACCAACGGCCCATGTATCTCTCCAAGTCCAGACCCTTCACCACTTCCATCTCTTTCTTCTCTGTCGTCATCTTTGCTTCTCTTTTTCCTTGTTCTCTACGATTCAGATATTATTTTCCTTTGAGGTGTTATAGGATAAGAAAGTGGGATTCTATTTATTTTATAGAGAAATAGAAATAGCCAAGGAGATTTCCGTGGGAGGAGAGGCTGACACGTGGGAAGCGTGTAGGGCAGATGGTTCTAGTAGGATCTATGATGAATTACAATGTGAAATATGGAGGACACAAATGTCTCTTTTCCTTTTCTCTTAAGTTTGTTCTGTGGGGGTAGAAAACAATACAATGGGCCACATACATACATTCACACTTTGATTTGACTTCCTTTTGCCATTTCTAGGCTCAACCAGAAATGTTCATCTTTCGAATATAGTAGATGATCCATCATTTATTTAAAATGAAACATTTTCATAATAATGCAATTAACTAATTTGCAACAATTAACACAAATGCATGACTTTAAGATGTGTCAAAATTGTAATTAACATTTGGAAAGAAATCAGAGAAGGAGATTTGTCATTTTTCAATAGACTGTAAATATTAAATGACTTCAAATCTCTTTTTAGAGAAAGAGATAGGAAGTGGCTTTATGCTTTCAATTTCTTCTTTGATTATTGCTAAATGCTAATTTAGGTTAGATAGTAGATTTATTAGTTTGTCTTTTATTTTGGGTTGTCTGTTTAAGTTTTTGTAATTTACGGTTTGTCTCTCTTGTTTGGGCTTTGTCTTTGGGATGTTTGTCTTGTGAATTCTCGGACTTGGTTTCTCAAATGTGTTGTCCATTACGGGCTACTTTTGTAACTTTTCTTTCACTTATAAATTCAGATAAAGAAAAAAGAAAGAGATATGAATTAGGAATTATATCATTTTCTTGATTTATCAATATCATAAGCTGGGCGGTAAAAAAAAAAAAGCGGTCAAAAAATGGAAAAAGAATAATTAGCGAGTCGTCAGTGCAACGAAATTAATTAGGCTCAAATTATGCGTCAGTAACATTAAAAAGAGATATGGAATTCAAACTCTAAGGGGAAAAAACGTAAATCCGTTTATCGGTTTTTAAATCAAAAACATGACTGTCGTCTTCAAAAGATTACGTTAGTTTACTTTTACCGAAGTAGATAATTTCTTCTTAACCTTATGTTGTTACTTTTATAAAAATAAAACTCCAATAAATAAAAAGAGAGTATGAAAACTGGTTGGTGCAATGTGTCAGCTGATCTATTAACAGTAGGAGGAAACAATGTGGGAAGCAAAAAACAAGAAAGAAAAAAACCAATGACAACAATGAATGGTAAATGATGCAACCGGTCGAGAGGGCCACGAACTAAGGCGGGGGAAACGAATCAAGCCCAAATCTAGTAGCCACTGACCCCATTCCGTTATTCTCATCCTGCACAACAAACATCATCACTTTCATTTTCTACCATTACACAAATCTTTAATCGAATCATACACACGCAAAAAAAAAGAGAAAGGCCTTTTTTGACTTTTACCTGTTTTAACATCTCATTCATTATGTCATCGAACACATGCTGGTTGTCGACAAGATCATTCTCTGGCTTTTCCGACTTCATCTCCTGATCCAGCATTGTAAGGTTTCCCACATACTCTCGACTGTTGAGAGTTGTTGCACTGTCCTCTATTGGGCTCATCATCAGTGAATCATCCAAGGCTTTGCTTCTGGTCTCATTGTTATCCCTGTAAACCATGTTGTTATCTGCTGGTAAGGGGTAGTCCACGTTACCGAATGTATTGTTCAGCATGGTGCAGTTCTGTTCCTCCCATTTTGGTCCGTTTAAGGTATTCATGTTCTGCATGTAGTCACCTAGCAATGGAGGCTCACACTGCATCACTCCACAATGATTCTCTCCAGAAACCAATGAGGTGTTATAATCTCCCAGACCGTTTCCTGCACATGTCACTTGATCTTGACTGAAAACATGATTTGTCGGTAAAGAGTTCGATGGGAATCTGGTTGTTGTTTTCAGATTCCCTTGCCAGCTGTGACTCGGGAATCTAGATAAGCCATCGACGCTAATGTTTTGGGAGACAGAGTTTGATGGAGCTCCCTCGAGGCAAGACTGATTTCCATCCGAGGCTCTATTCAAGGGTTGTGTAAAGTTTTCTTGCAACATCAGATTGTTGCTTGAAGCACTTGGCAAAGAGTTGCTAGAGCTACCAAATGACATCCGAGAATCAAGGAAGCTACTGCCAATTGCTCGGTCCCCTATGCCTTTATAATCTCCCATGTAGGAAGAACACTTGCTTCTAGGAAACTGGAGGGGCTCTAAAGGGGACAGATTCACGTTCTGGGATCTTGGTAAGAGAGGACGGTGAAATGTTCCAAATGGATTAGCTGAGCTGCTTGAGCTCTGGTGATGCCCCTGTTGGATGAAGCTGGAGGAGTTAGATCCTTGAAGATTTATTGATGAGTACACAGAGGGATGGTATTTGGTGAGATGGGAGCGGGTTAAGAGGGACGAGCTTGGCAGTTGTCTTGTGGAAGTAAAATCTCTTAGTCCATCAAATTGAGTCATATGAAAGTAAGATGAATCTCTTGTCCCAAATGCATCTTGATTCATGCTCTGCTGCTGACCTTCGTCTATCTTTCTCAAGTATAGTCTGTACTTCTGCAGCCAAAACCAGAGAAAAAGAAAACAAGTAGATCTGTCTCAACATCCATGATTGTGTCAGCAAAGGCAGGGTCAAATTGCAACAGGGAACGATAAATGAATACCTGCAAATGGCTGGCTACGTTTTCCCTGGTGAGACCTTCTATATTCATGAAATCAAGTATCTTCTTTGGAACAGCTTCTGTAATGGAGACCCGGAGAAAACAAACATTAGTAGAAATGAATACAGGACTCCACGCATGAAAGCATCGAGACAAATCATTATTAGCAGAGATAACGCTGGACATCACATGCACAAGGAAATGTCAAAAGAAGTTTTAAGGGGAAACTCACTGTCAAGGCCCAATTGCTGAACGGCATTGACAAATTTCTGGTGGAGCTCCTGTGACCAAACAACACGAGGCTTCTTCCGGGTGGATGACTCGTCGCCATCTTGCTCACTCCCCTCACAATCTTCCTCTTCTCTGTCACTGTCATCTTCATCACCACTGTCATTAACTTTCTCTTTACGTTTCTTGCTGCCGCTTGGGGCTGATTCAGAAGAAGGGAGCAGTTGGCGAGAAGGGCCAATATTTTTTTTGTAGGAGCCAATGTTCTTCTTAACCACATGTTGCCATATATTACGAAGCTCCTTGAGACTAACAGGCTTGACAAGATAATCACACGCGCCATGAATAATCCCTTTCATAACACTGTCGTAGTCGCTATGGGCTGACAACACTGATAAGAAACGAAACCAAAACAAGGTTCAAGACAGAAAGCTAGAGTTGATATGAGAGAATGAAGAAAGGGGGACGTACTGATGACAGGAAGGTCCATTTCAAGACCAATTTCAAGCAACTTAAAGCCATCTGTATCAGGCATCTCTACATCGCTAATCACCAGATCAAACATATTGCTCTTCTCTCTCAGCATTTCCAAGGCTTTCTTCGACTCCATTGTCTTTGTCACTGGGATATAAATATTAAACATCACATCTAATGCACCACTTTCGTTCCGTAACCGACAGGGTACAAACAAAACAGACAGAAGCAAAAGAATACGTACCATGATATTTGCAGCGAAGCAACAACTCTTCGAGTTTCCTAAGGCAGGTTGGATTGTCATCGACAGCAAGGACCCTCATTCCGACAGGAAACTGATCAGTCCTTCCCTCTTCATTTCTCATCGACTCCATATTTTCCATTATGAATAAGTGCGTTCCTAGTCCCAGGGTTGATGCAAGTCTCCTCTTTTTCCTTCTCGTCCCCACAGGAAGTACATAGACTTTAATCTGATTTTGTGAAAAGTTCTGACAACCTCTAGTTTGTACTAGGACACAAAGAGGACAAAAAAAGAGAGAGAGTGATTGTGCCTTTAATCCGGGCCTTAATTTTGTAACATAAAATACAAATTCTCTTCTATTTTCGCTCCTCTTTCCATTAACAGGGACTTGGATAGTCACATGGTTCTCTTTTTTCCTTTTCGTTTGTTGAATCTTTCCTTTTCTGTACACAAAAGACAACTTTCCGTAAGGTGATTTTAAATGTCCCCATTTCTTTTCTTTCCTTTTCAAAATATCTAGTCTCTTATAACGTTCAACGCCAGCTTTTCATCTTTCCTGGCTTGCCTTAAATGTATCATATCCTATTCTGATATCAAAAATTATGATGACTTTGTCCTGACGCATATGGAATCATTTCCAAATATGATAATTTGACGAAGGCGAAAGACTGACCTGATACGCATCACATTCATCGGACTTTAAACTGATGTCCCAGATTTGAAACAGTTGACTTTTACTCCACATTGTTTCTTAGTCATACCACTTGTCATTATCCTGCCATTTTCTTCTCAATCGAAGTTACGTTTTACTAACGGCAATCCTACTGAATCCCTCACCGTTATCTCCCTTGGTTCAAAGGAATATTCTGCCTAACACTACAACACCGTGGTCTCTTCCAAGTAGCGTATTGCTTGCTCGAGATGTGAAACACTAAATGGAATCTCTTAACGATTCTAAAAGATACAATGTTGAGTTCTAATAACAACAAATCAACCACAGGCACAGTGTCTCACTGCCTTCCGGTTCATCTACTAAGAGAAACATAATAATTTGCATCCATGACAATCCCATTTACTAACTACAGGCACAATGTCTTACTGCTTCATCTAATAAGAAACAAGGGAAATGACATTTACCTTCTATCATATCATAGGCATAATTTAAGTTTAGTAGGTCAATCTATAAACTATTCGGAGTCAGAGGGAAAAGAAACGTACAGCTCCAGTACAAAAGAGTTCTAAACTTTGCACATGTATGTATTTGCAATCATTGTCAACAGAGTAAGTTTAAAAATAGGCTAAACAAAAACTCATCCTCTGTCTTTTCCAATTTCTCAAGCTTTCCATTTCATTTGCTTGCATTATCCATTTTTACGCATCACGAATGCATCCAAGATTCAATGTAACATATTTCATTTCTTCTTACATAATTTCACTTTCTTGCTCTGCCATGTCGACAACTTCGGTTTCTTCTTTTCCCTTGTCAACAACTTCTATCAAGAATGATGTATCTGTGAGTATTCATAATTTTATAGGAAAATTAAAGAGATATTCACAAAGCTGGCAAGACATGATATCCATATAACCAAATGATCTGTTTCTTTCTTTAGCCAATTTCAGATGAAGCAAAACGTTATATAGATTGGAATTAGCTGTGCAGAAAGATTTTGGCCTTCCATCATTATAGATCGGATATGGGTTGAAGCTTAGCTACCCTTCCATCATATCAGTGATCACATGAAATCATTATAAATGAATAACCAAAAATAAATAAGTTCTTTATAACAAAAACAAAATCCCCAGTTTAAGGAAAGAGAAACGTTGCAGCCAAAATCAAACAAGAGCTACAAACTGATAACAAACAAAAAAGCCAAATACTGTATAAGTAGAGAGTGAACTCAGATCCTTCAACAAGGGCTCCATCATCATAATCGGATCCTTCTTGGTCACTTCTGATTAATGAAGTTTCATGTAAGTGTTTAATCGTAATTGGTCGACCATAATTTCACCTTCTCGACTCTTGGTAAGAGAGTTTCATGGTGATATGTTCCAGAATCCAGATGGATAATCTCTTTTCATGTGTAGTCTCTGCAACCAAGACCATAGAATAAAACAGGTCGACTCATCTCACGATCCATGACAATATATGCAAAGGCAAAAGCAAAATGCAAACGAGAGATGGTAAATTAGTACCTGCAAGTGGGCCAAGTGGTTGGCTACGACTTCCCTCGGGAGACCTGGTACATTCATGAGTTCATGTATTTTCTTGGGAAAAGCCTCTGTAATGGAGACCCAGAGGAAACGAACATTAGGAGAAATCCACACAAGAAACAAGAATGAACACTACACATTAGCAAAGGTGAGATAATAGTTTTACGGGGAAAACTCACTTCCGTAACCTAATTGCTCAATGGCAGAGAGAAACTTATGGTGCACCTCAGGTGTCCAAACGACACTATGATACCTCAGGGTATTAGACTTCTGGCCATTGTCTCCACTCCAGTCCCATCACCATCTGTCATTGTCATTGACTTTTTCGTTCTGTTTGTTGCTGACGCTTTGGGAGGAGACGGGATTCAGAAGGGGGAGAAGGACCTATGTCTTTAGCGTATCTGCTAATGTTCTTCTTCGCAAGATGTTTCCATATATTCTGAAGCTCCTTGAGGCCAACTGGTTTGACCAGATAATATGGAAACGAGGTAAGATGACGTACTGATAAAAACTATTAGACTTAGAAGCTCAGAGCATTTGCATTAGCAAACCTCTCGTTTCCCGAATTCCAAAATTATTTTTTTTTTTTATTTCTTTTTTCGTTTTCACTTAAAAAAATAAAAATAAATAAATGAACCTATCGCGGACCGTCACGTGTCGTGGGGCCCGCAGAATAGTAGTAATACGAGTTCACCCTAGTGTACTAATATTATACTCCCTTTGGTTTCCATTATGTGTCGTTGTAGAAAATTTTACGGGTTTTAAGAAAAGCTCGTCAATTACTATAATAACCTTAGAAAACATAACAAATTACAATTGTATTTCAAGACTTTAATTTACTACTCCTACATTTAAAATTAAAATCTCTAGCATTTACTTTGTCTCTCTTACCTCATTCTTCACCGACAATAGAAAAAGCTCTCCAAAGCTCACTTTCTCCTACAAAATTCGCAGATGCATATCAACGACGATAAGAAATTGAGATTGGATTTCAATGAATTGAATTTCAAATTTGTTTCAAAGATTTTTTTCTCCTTCTCTCTCTCCCTCCATAACTTTACCTTTTCTACCTAGATCTCACTCTCTCTTTCTCTCTACTGCTCGCTCGCTATATTCCTCTCTTTAAGTTCGTCGTCTTCGTCTTTCACTCCCAGAAGCTGCCATCACCCAAAGCATACGAACCTCAACATCATCCTGCCAAAGATCAGCTTCCCAATATTTCTTAATGCATCACCAGTCCTCCTCCCTGCCGTGAGTTCCCTTTTTCTAGATTTCAATTCTGAAAACTATTTGATTTTTTATTTTGCTTTTCATGTCGGTGTCTGTCTGTAAATGTTTAGGTTTTTTCTCACTTTATTGAGCTTTGTTCATCAATTTGTTTAGTTTATTGTTGGGGTTTTAATTTGTTTAGTTTATCTCTTCCTTTTGTATGTCATTTTCAGGTTCTTAAGTCCTATTTCAGCTGTTCCACTGGTGGGTCTCGTTGGATTTGGGCTATACGAGTTTGGTTTCCCAGGGGTAAGTCTACTCTAGATTCACCATAAACACGAAGTAGTATCAAACAATAGAAAGGAGCACGTTCACGCAGACCAAGAGTTCCATGGCCTTTCCAGTGGGGTGGCCCTTCGTTTGATGCGGGGGAAGCTTTTGAAATGATGATGACTTCTTTTGTTGCTGATCTTCTTCTCTATTCTCGGTAAGTTCAAGTTCAAATCTACTTTCAACTGGTAAAATGAAAAGCTGTTGTTTGAATTTTCACTGTACTGATTATCCATCATATGAATGCAGGAAAATTCTGAGTAGCAGTCTAGCTCCACGAGCCCTTCGCTTCCCAACTGCCAAGATTACTTTTTTTCTTTTCTTCTTCAGCCAGTCACTGACTGACCACACTGCTCTTCTTCGATCACCTCCTCCTCATTCATTTACCGATTCCTATATTCATACTTTCAGGTAACTTCACTCTGTTCTCACTCATCCTTCTTCGTTTTCGAGTTGTGTTGTCTCTCCTCTGATTTGTCTGTAAGACAGAGATCGATCGTTTTCAGTTACGGAGATTGGTCTATGTTTACATGATCTTGTTTTTGTTTTGCTTTGTACGGATTCCTTTTAAATCTCTCTTAGTGATGTCATTGGTCAATGTTGCTACTTCTGTTGGATATGTAAGTGAAAATTTTAAGCTTTTGCTGTGTACTGATTTTGTGAGTCTACATGATCTTATTTTGGTTTGATTTGTACTGATTATGTGAGTCAACATGATCTTCTTTTGGTTTGCTTTGTACTAATTCCTTTTAAGTGTCTGTTAGTGATGTCATTGTTCAATGTTGTTATTTGTGTTGAATATAGAAGTGAAAGTTTGACACTTTTGCTGCGTTACTGATTGTATGATATTTTTTGACATGATTTTAAAACTTTTTAAGGGAAAGTGAGTCTCTGTGGAGAATGGAAGATTGAAGAAGAAGAAAGAAAAAGTAAACATTTGGTAATTGGAGAAAGAGATAAACTTTTTGTTTAAAGACATGGCTCATGTTCGGTTATAGGTTTGGTAATTAAATTAAACCTTTCTTATGATCTCTCTTTCTTTTCTTTATTAAGATATGACGTTATTATCATTCCTTCTAATTGTTTTTTACTTGTGTGTCTGCAACTACAACCTTAACTGGTTTAAATTTTGCTTTCACAACTTTGATGCCGATTGTTCTGAGATGTCTTGGACTGGTTGGTGTTTGCACTATCACTGATGTTAGTGTGAATAGCAAAGGCTTTGTAGCTGCTTTTGTTGCTGTGTGGAGTACTTCTCTGCAACTGTTAAACAAGTATATATCGTCTAAGCTAGCAGCCTCGGCAATCTACATTGCTCAGTGTACACTAAAAGGTTTTAAGGAATGGAGCAAAACCTGTGAGTTTCACATAGGCTACAAGGAAGAACAGCTACTGTAAGAATCACACGTCTTGAACATACATTTTGAATGCTATTTCAAAACTGATAAGAGATCATAATTATGAAAAACTGGCTTTTCGTTTCTTTTCCAAGACCTGCGCAAGAAAAATCACTGAAGCTTACATTTGTTTCACAGGTAACATTTGTTAAAGCTGTAGTTTAAATTTTACTTAATCTGTACTGGTCGTCGTTATCCTTTTACGAAACAGATTTTCATGGTTTTACAAATTTAATTTCAATACTGACCTCTTAGTATTCCTCCTAGTCAATGTATTAATCACCTTTTTTGACTAAAAAATTTGGAGGGAACTAAGAAAACAATTCAGATGGAGGCAAACTAAATTTTAAAAATTTTACTCGTGCAATATATACACCATTAGAAGAATATTTTTAGATCATCATCAATGGCTACATTTGATTTAAACCTTTCACCTACTAACAACGAAATCCATTCTTTTGATTTGAATATCATTCCAAGAGTTAGTGAATACTATAATGATTCTGAATATGGAGATTTGCGAGATGAAGGTGCCTCTGTTTTTGCAGCTGGGGAAGTAAATCCAGAAATAGAAGATCTAGAAGTAATAGTTGTGGAGTCGTCTGAGAATACAATTGTACTTGATCTAAACATGAATCAAGCTGGAGATACTAACTCAGAAATAGAGTTAGATGTTCATGAGCTGTATGAAGAAACTCAAAATCCCTTCGTTGGAGACACAGGTTATTATATCGTTCTTCTCTGTTATTTTTTTCATTTTATGAATCATTGATGTGACGTTGTATTTTCATAGTCTGATGATTTCATTTTGAATAGGAATAAATGAAGACCATGATATGGAAGATCCCTTTGTTGGAGAACAAGGTATTGATGCTTTTAAAGTCGATGTCTTTTTTAATTAAATAGACACAAGTTCTAAATATGAAATTTCCATAGTCGCTGATAATTTCATTTTGGAATAGGAGCTCACGAAAATCATAATGGAAGTAGTCAATTTCAAATCAATGGCGATCAAGGTATGTATCTTTAACTTGGAATGTAGACTTAGTATTTTGTGAACTTAACAATATCAGTATCATTATGTTCTGATGATTCATATATCTACTTATGAGCTAAAATGATTTTGTATAGGACATACTGCAACTGGTAGTTTTACAAGTAAAAAGAACTATACTAAACTTCATAGATGGGCAGTATATAATGCTTTGCTTGAAAGGAGTGTTAGAGGAAAATTAGGTAAAACAACTGTTAAAGAAGTAGCGATTTTGCATTCTATGCATATTAGAACTGTTCAGCGTATTTGGAAACAAGCAAAGGAGACTCCAGTTGGTGCATTGGTTGATGTTTCGCAAAGAAAGAAGAACAGATGTGGTCGCAAGAGGATTGAGATTGACATGCAACGTGTTTTGGACACTCCTCTACATAGACGGACAACTTTGAGAACACTTGCTCAAGCTTTAGGAGTTAGTCATTCAACCTTATGTAAGAGGGTGAAAGAAGGTTTGATAAGGAGGCATTCTAATGCTCTCAAACCCTATCTGAAAGAAGAGAACAAGGTGGCAAGACTAAGGTTTTGTATGAAGATGTTGGACCCTCAAAGCTTGAGTCATGAACCACAATTTATTGATATGTACAACATTGTTCATATTGATGAAAAGTGGTTCTACATGTCCAAGAGAAAAGAGAACTATTATCTTCTTCAGGAAGAAGATGATCCTTTAAGGACTTGTAAAAGCAAGAATTATATTGAGAAAGTGATGGTGTTAGTTGCAATGGCTAGGCCAAGGTTTAATGCTGAAGGAGTTGAAACTTTCTCTGGAAAGATAGGAGTATTTCCTTTCATCAATATTCAGCCTGCTCAAAGGAGAAGTAGAAATAGAGAAGCTGGAACAATGGAGATCAAACCAGTTACTTCAGTGAGGAGAGACGATGTTAGGAAAGTTCTGCTAGAAGGTGTTATACCTAAGATTCGTGAGAAGTGGCCTCTTGAAGATGAAGGAAAAATAATCTTCATTCAACAGGATAATGCTAGGACCCATGTGGCTCCAACTGATGCAGATTTTCAACAAGAAGCTTCACGGAATGGATTTGATATTAGACTGATGTGTCAACCTCCTAATTCACCAGATATGAATGTTCTAGATCTTGGTTTCTTTAGTGCAATACAAGCACTGCAACAAAAGGTTTGTGCTAAGAGCTATGAAGAACTTCTAAATGCAATCAATACAGCCTTTGAAGAATATCCAGCTAGGAAGATAAACCACATCTTCTTAACTCTGCAACTTTGCATGCAAGAGACAATGAAGATTGGAGGCTCTAATAATTACAAGATCCCACACATAAAAAAAGAAGCATTGGAACGTGAGGGTCTGCTTCCCAGACAAATTAAATGTGATCTCTCCATTGTGAACAATGTCTTAAATCAATTAGGAGATTAAGGTCAGCTATCTTTTTCATAAGGTTATCAATTGTGTTGATAAAGATTTATTTTTAACGTGGTGGTTTTCCATCTTTGATGTACATTGCTATCTTGTTGGATGTGCAGGTTTATGTTTATGTGACAATCGTTGAAGGCACATAAAGCATCTTTGAGAATACTAAAACAGGTCAAACGGTTTCTCTTTGTATCCATCAAGTCATTTGTAACTTGTAGATCAAATCAAATCTTCACCGTGGATCTATATGTTTGAATAGAATCATATGGTAGGAACATGATTTTATAAAAGAAGAATAGAGGGGTAGAATTTTATTGATGATCTAAAAAGGAAAAACAACAGAATTATAAATAGGAGTATTCAGTACTCATTTTGATTAAATAGACTGAAATTTAAGAATCTAATGGACAATACTGTTTAAGAATCTTCATTAAGAAATCCTCAGACCCATTTTCTTGGTGTGACTCTTCTTCTTCTTCTTCTTTGCTTGGCATGTTTAGATCAAAATCATGAACAAACTTGGGATTGACTTCATGTTGTATTTCAGCTTCCTTGTTCTCTTCGTTGGGGAGTTTGTTGAGGTCAAAAGCATGGATTACTTTGAGGCTGGAATTTTTGGTGGGAACATGATTGAAGATTTCATCCTTTTCTACTTTCAGTTTTTTTTGTTTATGATTAGCCATATTGCATAACTTTTCATATTTTGTGACGATACATATTGTGGTAGACGGTTCCTTTTTTTTTGGGAGACGATTCATATTTTTTTAGTTTCAATATTTGTTTTTCATTTATTAAGGTTAAAATAGAAATGTTTTAGTATAAATTACCTTGGTTGTGTTAAACGACAGTTATTGTTTTACAGGAAAAAATACCTAAAACGACATATAATGGAAACCAGAGGGAGTATTAATTTTTTTTTCGGTAAAGCGTGCGAACCTTACCTTTAAACCTCCACTGCAGATGCTCTTATAAAATATTTGATCCATAGGAGATGATCAGTTTGTTAATAATGTGCACATATTTAGTCTGCACATTTTTAGTAGAGTTCAAAATTACAATATTTTTGATGGATTTCAAACTATGTTTAGTTTACGAATATTCACGACTCTTTTGCAATTTTGGTAGATTTTAAAAGTTTTATTTTTGTTTTTTTGGTTAAAATGTGGAAACGTATAGTGATTAGATGTTCCATATGGGCCTCTGATTTATTGCGAGGTTAAGGATATCAATTGTGCTAATATGAGATCCTTTTACCAGATGAAACGACATGACAGATGAGATGGTCTTGTATCTCTTAGGGTCAATTTGTTCCCTGAAACAACACTATTTTCCACTTCTTGAGAGGGAGAAATTAGAATCCAAGAAAAGGAAGAAAAAAATGACATCACACATGAGAGTTACAAATTGACAAAAACCATCAAAATATAGAGAGCATGACGATGGCTACGGCTATCAGCAGTGGAAAGAAGAACATTTGTCCGTGGGCAGCCCCACCGTAATAGGGCTCTATCATGATCGGAAATCTGCATGTTCCAGTTGAGGGATCCGTCTTGGTCACCTCCGATACGTTTGGAAACTTACATGCTGTATCGAGCTGGTCGTTTATCTGATAGTAACTGTTGAATGCATACGATATGTTTTCCTTCCCGTCAAGATTCCCACATGACGTCCCAACCCCGAGGCTGGTGCAGTCCCCGAGGCTACACGCGTAGCTAACGCTGGATGCCACTTGCGGATCGTCCAACCTCACGTTCGGCTTCATCACACACCACTTCCTCTGTAGATAACGCACCCCTTTGGCCTGGATCAGAGCTCCTGTGTTGGTTGTTCCCAAGTTCAAGGCATATTTAGGTAAGCCGTCAAATGTGAATATCCCCCAATGCCGCTCAAAGTATCCAGGCTGAACACTTTTGGCGTCCTCGTCTATCAGGCTGAACAGGTACGCATCGATTGGGCCAGGCCTCCTAGGAGTGCCTTTCCCGCCTGAGATGTGAGCCATGAAGCCTTGGTTGAACTTCCTAGCGTACTCCACGTTGGCATTCGAGTTCCCATCAGTAGGCCAACCGATCTCACCAACTATGATGGGCATGTTTCCAAACCCATTCTTCTCAAGGGCATGAACTAGAGTGTCGTAATTTGCATCAAACATGTTGTAGTAGAAAGTCCCACCATCGCTCACGGGCTGCGTGATTCCGTCAAAGAAGGCGTAATCGACTGGGAAATTGGCGTCGTTGTAGAGACTGATGAATGGATAGATGTTAACGGTGAAGGGGCCGCCATTGTCGCTCAAGAACTTGACGATTGTGATCATGAGATCACGGATATTGGCTCTGAAGTCACCTCCAGAGGGGAGGGAGGTGGAGCTTTCATAGACATCAGCGTTCAAGGGACAAGTGACCTTCACTTGGTTCTGAAGACCGGCTTTTATTAGCGCAATTTGGATATTCCTCAACGCAGGGAAAGTAGTGCTAAGGTAGCTCCCGTTATAAGTAGACAGGAAAGGTTCATTGCCAACAGCCACGTATCTGTGAAACAATAAACCGAATCAGAGGATTAAGTTCAGCTATCTACTTTAGTTGTTGTCTGCTACAGTAAAGACATGAGCTTTGTGTAGATTTTTCTCAGACAAAGACAGGTAAACCGTAACTTCAGTACAATTCATTTACCATATAATTTACTGTCTAAGGTTCCTTTCCTAAATGCTGAACCCTAAAAAGGAAAGTTGATAAAAAGAAAAACAAGGAACCTGATTTTGGTGTTATCGGTGGAGATGTGATTAGAAATATTTTTAGCAACCCATTTCTCAGCAGCTTTGAGGCTGGTGGCGAGAGTGGCAAGCATCTCGTTGGGAATACCAACCATAACCTCGATTTTGGATTTGCCCAGAGCCCTGAGAGTGTCGTATTCGGCGTCGAAGAGCTTCACTTTCCCAATGTTATTATCTATCAGCATCTGCACCACTATATCCGGCGGAAGAGGGTGTGACGCCTGCGTGCCCCAGTTCGCTCCAATCGAACTTCCCCTCGGACAAACCACCGCCACCGTCAATATCACCACCACTAAACCCCAGCCCATCTCAGAGTCTCTGATCTGACCCTTCGTTTCACCAAAGAGCTGGACAACAAACTGAGCTATCAGCTTTTGAGCTTTTGAGCTTTTGAGCTTCGAGCTTCGAGCTTCGAGCTTTGAGCTTAGCTGTACTGTCTCCTCAACTCCAGTGCTTTTTAAAGCGACCACGCACGAGCCAGTGACCGCTGTTTTTAGCAACCCATAACGACAAAAATGACACGTAAGCATCGATGTCTTTGGTTTGTGGTCCCTTGCTATTAACGGATATGTGGGCTTCTGTATCACAGGCCCATCAAGTTTTATGGTGTGTGTATTTTGTCCTTGTTGAATTTACTTGGCCATTTCTAAATAACTTTTCTCTACAAAAGTCTGATGCATCATCGCTCTGGAGAACACGTCTCTATAGTTGAAGTGTTGTTCTTGAGAAGAGAAACACATTGTCGAGGATAGAGTTTGATCTAATAAATATCTATGCAAGGAAGAAGGAACAAGCTCCCAAACTTGTATCGTATGCTAACTCTCTCGCGTTGGAAGATAATGTGATTAATACTTTACACTTCTTCCCATCATTGACAAATGACAAGTATCCATCGGATAATATATTCCTTCAGTTCAAGGTCGTCGCACAAACAGGCTATGCAAGGGACATATGCCACCACAAATATTTATTTTTTGATGGCACATGAAACTTCTATATAGCTTTATACAAGTTAAATGATCGACTAGTATGACCATCTTAATATCTATTAACCATGTGAACATTTTTGTTCTACCCTTTTCCATGGATTAAGAAGATTATGAACCTTGGATTAATATGAAATTGGTTACATTTAGATATATCTTTTGATACAATTACATTTATATATTTTATATAAGTGTTTTGGAAATAAGAACTGTTTTATTTATTATTTTACGACTTACAGAACTCTCAGAAGCACAGATAATTTTGACTTGTTTAAAGACTTTTTATTTTGGGCTAATAGAAGAAGGAAATCAATGATGGGCAAGGGAAGCAAAAAAATAGAGTGGGAATAGTGTGTAGGAATTTTGTGCGGGAGGAAAGAGCAAAACCCTACTCGGATTCTCCAAGTCGTTTAGTAGAGCGAGGACGATGAATAGATTCGGGGCTGGAAACAGATCCGTTTCCAAGCTCGCGCTCACCATTTGTGTAGCTATCCTGGTACGATTCCTTCCTTGGATCCGTTATGTGTGTATGATTTCGTTTCTGATCGTGATTTGCTCGATTGATTTCGTGGTTAGTTCCTGCCATCTCTATCATATGGAAACCGCAAGTCTTCCGTGTTTTCATTGTTCAATCTCAAGGAGAAGAGCAGATTTTGGAGCGAGTCTGTCTTTCGTACCGGTACGTTCTCTTCCTCTGTCTGCAGCTTTCGGATTTTATATGACCGTTCCTTTTTCATCGCAAAGTGCTGTTATCAGATTTCGATGATCTGGAGTCGTCAGTCCACTCGAATTCCGGTGTGGTGAATTACACCAAGGCAGGAAATCTTGCGAGTTACTTAGAGCTTATGGAAGTCGATTCTGTCTATCTCCCCGTGCCTGTCAATTTCATTTTCATAGGGTTTGATGGAAAAGGAAACCAAGGTGAATACTACATTATCACTTGTTTTTCTCTTTTTTCTTTTTTTCATATACTTTGTTTACTAACGTACTTCAGATTTTAAACTCCTTCCTGAGGAACTCGAGCGTTGGTTCAATAAACTTGATCACATGTTTGAACATACACGACTTCCACAAACCAAAGAAGTTCTCACTCCCTTTTACAAGACCAACTTTGAAAAGGAGCTTAAACACCATCTTCCTATCATCAGTCGCCTCAACTACAAGTACAGTCAATCTTCTTTTCTAACTTGTTTCCTGACTGTTGTAATGTTGGTTTTACTTAGACGCTGATTGGGAATCCTGTTTTACTTATCTCAGCTTTTCTGTTCATGCTATTCAAATGGGAGAAAAAGTTACATCAGTGGTCGAACGGGCCATCAATGTCTTAGCACGCAAGGATGACGTTTCTACCAATAGGTAATACTTTTCTAAGGGTTTCTTTGTTTCAGTTTATGTCTTATGGGAAGACCCTTGGTGGTCTAATTTTATGCCGAGAGATTTGAGCCTGCAGACCAATTGGTTCTGGCACCTGCTTGTAACTTTTTTTTTTTAAATGGTAGTCGTGATCCTTAATATTTCTATATTATTCTCTCTCTTTTTATGGCAACAGCGATGACCAAAATGCTCTAAGACAAGTTGATGTTGAGATGATGGAATTCATTTTCGCTAGCCTTGTCGAATATTTTCATCTCGGGGATGCATACAACGTATTTATTTTGAATCCCAAACGTGATATTAAAAAAGGCAGATATGGATACCGGTGAGCACCTAATATTTATCCTATCATATTATTATATTACGGACGAGGAACATACTAGACTTACAAAAGGATTTTGCAGGAGAGGTTTTTCAGACTCAGAGATATCTTATCTGAAAGAGGTGAGTCTAGCTCCCTCAATTCTGTGTATGCCTCCAAAGCAGTTGCATCATAAACAATCCTCAAAAAAAAAAGGATGTCCTTTAAAGTGATATCTCAGTTAATCTCCTGTCAAGTGCTTGTATGTCAATGCCAAGTTCATATTACTCCTGTTTTATTTTTCGCAGAACAAGGACGTTATAAAAAAACTCCTTCAGTCTGGAAAGCCGTCAGAAAATATTTTAGGTACGGATAGGCAAATAACAACATATTATTTCCATTGATGATGTACATTCCAGTTTCTTATTTGACACCTGCTGCGAGTATGTTGTAGCATTTGATACGGTGAGGAAACCACTGTACGAAAAACATCCAATGCTAAAATTTTCCTGGACAAATGCGGAGGAGACTGATACGGTTAGTTATTTTAGCTGCACCCATGCTCAAGTTTTATCATTCCGTTGATTAGCCTTAATGTTTGTAAGATATGCCAGAAGTTTATTTTGGCAATGTATTTAGTCCTGCGAGGTTGTTGCAATGACTATAAGATCCTTTGTGCTACAAGAATCTGGCGTTTCGTTATGTTTTACAGTGTTGGCTATTGTGTGTTTACAGTGTTGATTGTTGTCTTGCCTCCAGGCCGAGTGGTACAATGCATGCCAGGATGCTCTTAACAAGTTGGAACAACTATCTCATGGTAAAGATGCAGCTGAGCTCATTCAGAATAAGGTTTTGCAGGTACCAATCTTTTTTTATTTTGGCTCAATGCTGTTTGGTCCCAAAAGCTATTTTTATTCTACATGGAGTCCCGAGCATGTGTTTACTTGGATTTTTCTCAATGAAAATTTTCAGTTGCTTCAAGGGAAAAATGAAGATATGAAGATTTTTCTGGAAAAGGGTTTAAGAGCTGGAGACATTAGCAATCTTAACGCAGAATGTCTGACTGATACTTGGATCGGAAAGGGCAGGTTGCTTTTCTGAAGCTCTCAATGCATGTGTGTACATGTATTTAACCTTTTCATTCTGGCTTATAGCGCATCTTATGCATGCCTAGAAAATAGCAAAGCTGTATGCTTCATGATTTTAAGAAAATTTCCTCTCAGGTGGGCATTCATCGACTTGACTGCTGGCCCTTTTTCATGGGGACCTTCTGTCGGTGGTGAAGGAGTGCGAACCGAACTTAGTTTGCCAAATGTGGGAAAGACTATTGGTGCAGTTGCAGGTAGTATTCGCTATAAAGTCCTCTGCATTATAGCTCCTAAGTTGTAAACCTTAACTTTAAACACCTCTCTCTCATTGTTTGTCCTTCTTTCATTTGTACAAAACTTTTCCTGAATTTCAGTTAATTTTTGTGTCCACGATTTCATTTCTTGCTAGAAATATCGGAAGATGAAGCAGAAGATAAACTTCAAGCTGCAATTCAGGATAAATTTTCTGTATTTGGAGAGGTATGTTTTCATTGGTGAAATAAGAAACTCTTGGATTTCATGAAATGACCTTTATCTTGGGAGTACCGGAGTTATCGTGGTCCTTGTTGTACTCCAGTACGAACACAAATAGGACTAGTATAAAGTATTACAACCAATCCTGGTACTTTAAGAGGCGGGAAACAAAAGATTTACCTCTGTGGCTGGGAAATATAGCAAGTGGGATGACGTACCATAATATAGTGATAATTGATCATCTTAGATAATTTGGGTTCTAGAAATTAAGGAATCATCTTAGACAAAGCTCCAGGAAAACTAGCTTCTCTATCTTCTGTTTCAGGACCTATAGAGGTAAAACATGTTACTTGTTAAGTAAGGATCTGGAATCTTGAGCTGTATATTCATTCAGGCTGGTGCATGTGGGATAAATCACATGTCTACGGCGTACAATGTATCTGAGTTTTTATGTTTTGATTTGCCTTGTTTGAAATGCTTTTCGCCAACACTTCTCAGTCTTGCTCTTGTTTTCTCAGAAAGACCATCAGGCTGTTGACATTCTTCTAGCGGAAATTGATGTATATGAACTATTTGCTTTTAAGCACTGCAAAGGAAGGAAGGTGAAGCTTGCTCTTTGTGAAGGTGCTTCTATTCTCTAACGCTTCTTTATGAGTCTTAGTTTTCATGTACGAGTTTCTTATTTTCTATTATGTATTTTCAAAAAGGAATTCCACACAGCTCTCACATAATTTTCTTGAGTAACTGTTTCGATTATTTTTTGTGTGTGTGCCTTTTCGTCATTTTGTCTTCATTTTCTGTGTCTAAGAACTTGATGAGAGAATGCGGGATTTGAAAACTGAGCTCCAGTCATTTGAAGGAGATGCACATGATGAGATTCATCAGAGAAAAGCCATGGAGGCACTCAAACGAATGGAGAGCTGGAATTTGTTTAGCGATGAACATGAGGTATTTACCCGTCCCATGCCAGGCTTGCTATTTTCTGTTGCTAATCCTCTTGCTGGAAGATTCTTTCAGTAAGGGGATTGGAATCATGATGCTTCAATTTTATATAAGAAAGTGTGACATATTGCATCGTGATGTCGACTGCACAGGAGTTCCAGAATTACACAGTTGCACGAGATACCTTCCTTGCACATTTAGGTGCTACTCTCTGGGGATCCATGAGACATATAATATCACCCTCAGTTGCTGATGGTGCATTTCATCATTATGAGAAGATCTCTTTTCAGCTTGTTTTCATCACACAAGAGGTATGTTCATGTCGAATAGTTTTTTGGATTTCCCATCAGGTCAAGCATATTTGATGAAAATTTTGATTAATCTTATAATCGAAAGTCACAAGGATAAAGACATGTATGGGATGAACGAAATGTAAGATTATAGAATATATTGTCATTTTCTTCCGAAGGTTATGTAACTTATGTTTGATAATGAAATACCATTGTTGCTAAGCATATTCAATTCATCCTACCAATAACATTGCCTAGTTGTTTCAATCTACTTTCTATTGATGCTGAAAAGAGGTCGTCACCCTGTAATTTTATTTGATGTAGAAAGTTCGACAAATCAAACAGCTGCCAGTGGATCTCAAGGCCCTCATGGATGGACTTTCTTCATTGTTGCTGCCTTCTCAGAAGCCTATGTTCAGCCAACATATGTATGCACTGAAATGCTTTTAGTCCTGAAAATAAGCTTTACCACCGCCTGCCTAACTTATTACCATCTGGCTTGATCTATCTGACCCTCTTTGATAAACTGTACCTCAAACTGTGGTTAGAACTTAGAACTTGTAAATTGTCTTGGCACCAAAAAAAAGAGAGAAATATATTTAGTAGTCTTGACGGAAAAAAAATAATAACATATTTAGTAGTCTTAGGTTTTCTTTCTTTTCCTCTGATTTCTAATTGCAACTTCGAGCTATAATGAAATGCTGATAACAATTGTGATAGGTTGACGCTCTCTGAGGATCCTGCCTTGGCTATGGCGTTTTCAGTAGCCCGAAGGGCAGCTGCTGTCCCTCTATTGCTTGTCAATGGAACTTACCGGAAGACGGTTCGTTCATATCTCGATTCATCAATCCTCCAGTACCAATTACAGAGGTTGAACGATCACACTTCCCTTAAAGGTTAGTTAAGCATATATAGATGGTTATTGTTGAGAAATTTCGAGGACTGTTCTTCTGTTTACATATGTATTTCAAGTTTTCGTCCTAAGGTAAGTATGCCGTAGTAAGACAACTGCATAAGATCTGAGCTACGGTATTGTTCACTGTACTTAAACTGTGATATCTTTTTACTGCCGTCTTTGTTTAAACTTGATCCATTTGGGAAATTGCTCTTTTCCTACTGCTCAGTCAATTCATTGCAGCTGTCGTTACTCACGTTCTATGCAAATTTTGGTCAAGTTGATTTGCATCTTTTAACTGTCATCTGCGTTTGAAGTTGTTCCATTTGAGCGATTCCTCTTTTCCTACTGCTCAGTCAATTTCATTTGAGCTGTCTCTACTCGTTTTCTATGCAATTTTTGTCAAATTAATGCTACTAGATCTCATGCATTGGTTGATGTGGATACATCGTTATTGGCATTGACACTGTGAGCTATCCGTGTATATAACACAGGAGGTCATGCCCACAGCAGGTCTACTCTTGAAATCCCTATCTTTTGGCTCATCAATGGGGATCCGCTGCTGATTGACAAGCATTATCAAGCAAAGGCGCTTTCAAATATGGTCGTTGTTGTTCAGTCGGAGGCATCTTCATGGGAGAGCCATTTGCAATGCAATGGGCGATCGCTTTTATGGGATCTAAGGTAATAACACACATGTTAGCGTCTTTTTATTAGCAGAGTTTTAGTGACACGCCTAATTAGATTTGCGCATCATGAACGAGTTTTTCCTTAATTCTTGTCTTTATAACGTAGGAGCCCCGTGAAAGCGGCCATGGCTTCTGTTGCTGAACATCTAGCCGGATTGCTTCCTCTTCATCTTGTTTACAGTGTAGCTCATGAAAGTGAAATTGAGGTATAGGGTTATACTTACAGAATATACTAAATAGCATTGCTTTGTTATTTATTTTTCTCGTAACTACTACAATCTTGTGAAACCGAGCACAAACACTGACTATAATCTTGAGCTAAAAGAAGAAGCTGATGGTCTGTCTTTAACATATTAAAAACATTTGTGTTTCTCAGGACTGGGCATGGTCAGTGGGTTGCAATCCCTTTTCCATAACTTCTCAAGGTTGGCACCTTTCACAGTTTCAATCTGATACAATTGCCCGGAGCTATATAATTACGGCGCTTGAAGAATCAATACAAGCAGTTAATTCAGGGATTCATCTTCTGCGGCTGGAGCGAACGAGTATCCTTGGGATTTTTATGTCTTTATGCCTGCAGAACATTAGAGGTTATGAGTTAGAACTTCGAATAGGTTTTATAATCTGCTCGTCTTTATATGCTAGTGTTTAATATCCTTGACTTAGAAACAAGATGAAAAATCGTTCAAGCTCTTCAAATCAAGGGAACGTGAGCTGATGAACAAGTACAAGTACGTGGTCAGCCTGTGGAGACGAGTGAGTACACATCTTTTCCTTAAGTTTGATTGCTTAAGTTTAAGAAGCCTTTGTTTTGCTGGAAGGCTTTAAACGATGCTTATATTATATCATAATGTCAACAGCTTTCGAGTATTGCGGGAGAAACACGTTATGGGGATGCCATGAGATTTCTGTATACCTTAGAGGATGCCACAAGCGGGTTAGTAGTACACCACACCTTTTGTACCTGCTGCTACAGTTTCAATGAAGGAATGGTTTTGCTAATGAATTAGGCTTTCATTTATAACAGATTCGTAAGAGAAGTGAATGCAACAGTGGAGGTTTTGCACCCAATTCACTGCTCAAAAGAGAGGAAGGTGAAAGTGGAAATGGACATGACAACAATTCCTGCCATTTTCGTACTTTTGATTCTTCTTTACGCTGTCTTCAAGCCAAGAGCTCCGAAGCCCAAAATCAACTGATGTCTTAAAATCTAAACGAAGAGACAAAATCCCATACAACCTTTTTTTGTCCCTTTCTTAAACAGTGAAGTTCATATCGCTCGTTTTTGTATCTCACTTGGGCAAGAATTGTTGTAATATGTATCTGATTCGTTACGGCAATTGCAAAAGTATAAAACGTGACGAAGTTGGTACTTGGAAAAGCTAACAATAAAAATATGGCAATAATAGACAAGACCGAACGAACCTTGTTTGTGTACTTGTGTTGGGTCATGAGTTGGCCCATTGAGGCGACGAGAACAGCATCCTTTAACCAATCTCGAAACAACAAAGACTTGTAAGAAAATAATAGAAACATTGGATCTGAGAGGCTGGAAACTTCCGGAGACATCGGAGGAACCCTAAATTTAATTAGAAGGGAAGAGTAGAGAGTAGAGAGAGAGAAAGAGTAAGTGAAATAATGGAGCGAGAGGAGGAGAAGAAGAAAGAGGGATCGTATAGGTATTGGGTGAGAGAAGCCACAGCAGACGCAGCTCCTCCTCCTCTGCCCCAGAAGCTCTCCAACAACGACGTCACTGCCAATGCTCCTGCCCTCGGCTCGGCCTGGAATCAGGTTTGCTGTTCTGTTACCATTCTTCTAAAACCGTTCTTCTTTGCATTATCTCATCTCTTGTCTTGTCTCCGTAGGCTGGTACTTGGGAGGAAAAAAATCTCACTAAATGGGCCACTGATCGATTAAAGGTTTCGTCTTTATTTTCTCTAAGTAATTCTTCGTCCTTTCCCTTGCAAAGCTTTAATATCTTTGGTATTTGGAATCTTGCTCGCAGGAGCTGCTGGGATCAGTGGGTACATTGCAATTCTCTTCTGGAAAAGCTGAGATTATAGATGTTAACCGTTGTGTTGGAGATGTGAGTTTCTCCTTTGTTTCATCTTTGTATTATTATTCTCTATGTTTGTTCTCGAATTGATGATGATGATCCGTGGTCTACTCTTCCTCGCTAGGCTTTCTTAGTCACAGTTCGGAACAAGAAAAGAGTTGGCTATACTTACGAGCTTTCCCTCAAAGTCGAAGGTTAGACTCTCTTCCACTGGCTTCTCCTTTTTGGCTTTCGGAAAATTAGATAGTTTACATGTAGAGTTTAGAGGCAAAAGAGTTCACTTTAGTTGTGTTGGTAGAAAGAACAGACCTTTTCCCTCCGTTCTCGTTGACATGAAAATCCAGTTTTTAGATTAGGATGTATTGCATGTGAGTTTTGTAGTTGATTGATACTTATTTCTCGTAGTCTGTGTGCGTGTAATTACAATTTATTTGCATACATGATTGGCGGTTTACACAGGAGAGTGGTCTTTTGAAGAGAACTCGAAGAAAGTGAAAGGGAGTCTCGACATTCCCGAGTTCTCATTCGGCGAGCTTGATGATCTTGAGGTAACATTTATGCGTAGAGACTTTGATATGATTTGGGAAGGATGGTTAGGATATTTGGATGCTGATAAACGCATACACTTTGCGCAACGAGCAGGTGGATGTGAAGCTCAGCGAAGACAAAGAGCTTTCCCAGCAATTGAAGCAGCGAGTTCGGTTGGATATGAAGCAGTTCTTGGAGCCTATACGCCTGAAACTTGGCCAGTTCGAGCAGGAACTCAAAGAGCGATAGTGATGGGTGTTTTATCATTGTCTTCCTCTTTTCATTTCGTATCCAGAAACTTTCAATTAGCAACGAGAAATTGGTTAAGCATAATATTGCATCTTACAGTATTCGTGCTTCATCTGTTTACCAACATTTCCACTATTATTTGTCAAAGTTCAGTTCATCAATCAGCAGCTTTAATTGTCTTTTACCTAACGGAAAATGTTTCGATAGTAGTGTACGTGAATAACTAAAATTATAAAAACAAAATGTATCAAGAGCACAAAAACTGGAGAGGAATACATAATCTGAAGAGCCTATAATCTGTTACACAGTCCAACTCATGCTTCAGTTTTCTTTCTTCTGGGTTCACTCAATGCCTTCTTAGCTTTTCTCCACTCATTCAGAGAAGTCTCGCTTCTCATAAAAGCGCAAGTATCCCCTGACCCAATCTCTCTCCTAATCGGCTTCTTCGCACCCAATCTTCGTCCTTCACTGACATTCTTAGCCTTCAGAATCTGCCGATTCTCTTCTAAACTTCTCAGAGGGGTACTACTATCCCCAAGGACTCCCGCAGCCCCATCACCATTGGTGCTACAAGAGTAATCTCTTTGTTTCACTCCAGTTTCTTTCTGGTTAAAGTTGGAGAACTGGCCATCTCCATTGTTGTTCACTGTAGCTGCTTCCCTCTTTTCAGAAGCTAAATTCGGGAAGAGTTGAGTAATGCTGAATGAAGCATCCTTGTCGCGAACCAGCTGTGTCCAAGAGGCCCTCTGAAGCCATGAAGAACCTCCTGTTGACTTGCTACAAGCTTTCAATGGTCCTTTTCCTTTCTCTTCTTCGTCCACATCATGATCCACATTGTCATTCAAGGGTAAGCTTTCCTTTTCTTCGTTCAAATCCTCTGCCACATTCTCATCCTTTTCCACGGTTAAATCGTCATCCTCACTATCGCCCTCGGTGCTTGCTGCAAGTTCCAGCGGCTCAGCATCCACATTTATGTCAGCAGCAACAGTATCTTCTGAGTGTTCTGAACCTACAGCGTCAGTAGCTGTAGTATCATTCCTCTCTATGTCATCTGCAACAGGTACACTCCCTGCCATAATAGTAGAAGTTAGGCGCTTACTTTTCGTCTTCCTGATCTTAGTTTTCACGGTAAGCCTTGCTGTAGAGGTCGGTATATCTGACTCCTCTGAACCCTCTTGGCTAGGCACATCTGACTCCTCTGAACCCTCTTGGCTAGGCATATCTGACTCCGAACCCTCTTGGCTAGGCACATCTGACTCCTCTGAACTCGCTTGGCTACGCACATCTGACTCCTCTGAACCCTCTTGGCTATGCACATCTGACTCCTCTGAACCTTCTTGGCTATGCACATCTGACTCCTCTGAACCCTCTTCGCTAGGCACATCTGACTCCTCTGAACCCTCTTGGCTAGGCACATCTGATTCCTCTGAACCCTCTTGGCTAGGCACATCTGACTCCTCTGAACTCTCTTGGCCAGGCAACCCAGCAAGATCATTGTTGCCTGATGTAGGTTGTACTACACCTGGCAAGAAACTAGATACGCTAAAGTTACTACTGTTCCCATTCGCCACAAGTGCTTTCCAGGAAGACTTTTGGGACCAGGAAATACTGTCATTCGACCGCTTGACACCTGTCGTTCTGCTTTGGTTTTCCGAAGACTTTTCCGGAACGACGTCAGAAGGTTTCTTCTTTCCACGTATGGGCTGTGAAGCTTCCTGTCTTCCACTTCCCTCTGCGATGATTGATTGCTTTTTTTTGCTTGGATGAATGTGGTTCCCCTTTGTTCCCTCAGTATATCCTTTTCCACTAACTGGTGTTTCATCGAGAATTGATTTCTGAGTTAAGATCAAAGAAAAGAGCCAGATCAGTGATAAGGCATTGTAGATGACACATTACTGGGTTAAGAAAAACAGAAAAACATTAGCTTCAAGTACCCGTTTCCTTGACAAGATATCCAGCTCTGTGTCCATCATATCTTTCCCATTAGATACAACATTGATGACGATGTTATCTTTGTCGTTGAAGATGATGTTATCTTCGTCATTGTTGACGATGTTCTCTTTCTCATTGGTGACGATGTTATTTTTCTTAAAAAGTTTGTTCATCACCGAGTTCATAACACTCACTTCTTCTTCGTTAATTCCCACGTTAAGCGCTTCCAGATCACGCGCATGGGTTTCCTGAGGAGTGAGAGATGTAGAGTGCTCTTCACAATCGCAAAAGGTCTTGGGAAGAAGAGACGGCACAGCAACACGCTGGAAACTATACTTATGTTTGCCAGTTCCACTGAGTGGCATAGCTTTCACCTGCACCAAAACGAAAGGTATCTCAACCCTAACCTCCAACTCCTAGTTACCATCTCATGTTACATGTGTCAAAGATGAGAGCTTTTTGGTACCTTTCTGAATCTGGGAAAGTAGATGTTAAGGTGAGTGGAAGGGGTTGAGTTGTCGGGAGTTTTTTTAACGGTGTCGTCAGAAGCAGAAGCTGCTTCCTCCCATTCCCGCTTCAAGCGAGCCAGATAATGCTCTTTGGCTTTCTCCAGCCGCAGCCTCCCTCCTTTCCATTTACATCCATTGTACTGCCAAAAATCGAGTTCGGGTTAAGAGAAAGAGAGCATAGAAGATGGAAAGAGGAGTGAGATTGAGTTTAGCTCACCGTGGAGAAGAGCTTCGTGAGTGACTTTTCGGAGGAGGGAGAAAAGTCGATATAAGCAAAGGAGCGACCTTTCGTCCTGACGAATTCTACAGCATCAACGGAACCCATGGGAGAGAAGATCTTGAGCAGATCGTCTCTCCCGACACTTTCTCCTAATCCTCCGACGTGAAGCCTAATGCCGCCGCCGCCGCTTCCGCTTCCCTCCATTTTTTCTGAGTTTTCTCTGCTTCCTTCAGTTTCTTTCTTTCCCCTCGTCCTCTCCCTCACTTTTACGTCTTCAGTAATATGGCCCATTATTAAAGATCTTAATGGGCTTTATGCGGGAAAAAGTTAGGCCAATTATTAAAGGTCTTAATAGGCTTTAAGCGGGAAAAAATTAGGCCCACTATTTCCGGATGAGGTTTGTTTTTGGGGGGTCCCCTTTATTAATGTCTTGAGCATTATTTGAAACAGACGGGTGAATAGACGAAAGACAAATTGTTGTTTCGTCCTCTGCGAAACCATCCTGCGAGAGAAGATACAGTCGCTTTCTCAAACGTGTTCGTCTTCCATCTAATCAGATGGCGCGTGTGCTACTCCAACACTCGTGAGTTACTGAGTTCT
>KE154293.1:501903-514259 GCA_000411075.1 Sisymbrium irio | reverse complement strand
TTTTTTTTTTTTGGTTTTTGTTTTCTCGATCAATTATTGCAAATGTGAAAGAGAGGGTGTAATAAATTTATGATGTTGAAGAAATTTTTGCTGAGGAAGAGGGAATGATAAACAAGAGTGCACGTATTTAGGGGAAACAGTCTGTGGTCCTTTATAAGAAAGAAATGGGTCCATGTGAGTTTTCAATAAAGATAGCGATGTCTATCCATCCTCCCAGGCTTCCGCATCGCTCATTTGCAGCCTCAGAAACATGATTGTTTGATAAAAGGAAGAAAAATAAAGCCATAGATGAATATAATATATAATCCAGTTCTGTACAGTTGTTAGACTTTTATTGTTCAGCTCTCAAAAGTTTTCTCATCGTCTTTGCCCCTTTTAAAGCCATATATGTACTATATATCCATGAGTTGCAGCTGATAAAGCTACACGTCTGGTATTTATTTTTTCTTTATTTTTATTAACTTCGTCTTCTTTAACGTGTTTCTTGATTGCTTCCAAACACTTTAATGTCATTTATTGGCTGTTCCCGGAAACTACAGGTGTGATTTGCCTCTCATCCATTTATCTAACTCTGTGGTAAACTTGTCTGGCTTTGATTTTCAGCCAATTCATTGCTCTGTTTCTCCAAAAGAAAGATAATAAAGAAACAACATGGAGAGGCCAAGAGCCCCTCCGTCTCTCTTGACCGATTTGGAGCCATTAAGTGAACGCAAATCCCTTGAAGTCTTCAACCCGGTGAGTGGGAAAGAGGTAAACGGTTCAGCTTCTTCTTCATCATCAAAGCCTCACGATGGCAACGGCAAAGGAAGCAGTAGTAAGTGGATGGAGTTTCAGGATTCTGCAAAGATAGCAGAGAGAACTGCTGAATGGGGACTATCAGCTGTTAAGCCGGACTCTGGAGAAGATGGCATTAGTTTCAAACTGTCCAGTGAAGTGGACCGAAGCAAGACGTCTCGGAGGTCATCCGAAGAATCAACATCTTCGGAATCTGGGGCCTTCCCTAGAGTATCACAGGAGCTCAAAACCGCTCTATCCACGTTGCAGCAGACCTTTGTTGTCTCTGATGCCACACAGCCACACTGTCCCATAGTGTATGCCAGCAGTGGATTCTTCACCATGACAGGTTATTCTTCCAAGGAAATTGTTGGAAGAAACTGGTACGTCTCCTCTCATACCCTTTTTTCTGTTTTCATCCAAAATTGCTACTTAGCATAATATTGCTTTTGAAAACCATGCCAACTTACTCTAAAAGGGTCTCTTAATCTTTGTGGGAAAAACGCCAGCCGGTTTCTGCAAGGGCCGGACACAGACCAGAATGAGGTTGCTAAAATCAGAGATTGTGTCAAGAATGGAAAAAGTTACTGTGGAAGGCTGTTAAACTACAAAAAGGACGGAACACCCTTCTGGAATCTTCTCACAATCACTCCTATCAAGGACGACCAAGGCAATACCATTAAGTTTATTGGGTACCTCCCTGTTTTTCTCTAACTAATGGACTGTCTCCTCTATCAATCATTTTCACACCTCCATATGCTATTCCATTGTTTGTTTGCAGGATGCAGGTTGAAGTAAGCAAATACACAGAAGGTGTAAACGATAAGGAATTGAGGCCTAATGGACTCTCGAAATCCCTGATCCGATATGATGGTTTCTGCTTACCTGCATCTCTTTATAGAATTAACTAGTGTTCCTCTTTTCTTGTGTAATAAAAAAGTGATATAGTTTAACATGCCATGCTCTTTGTGTTGGTATCAGCTCGCCAGAAGGAGAAAGCTTTGGATTCCATTACAGAGGTCGTGCAAACAATAAAACATCGTAAGTCTCAAGTACGGGACTCCGTGAGCAATGATACTGTGGTGAGGCCTGATACTGCTACTACACCTGGTAGACAATCTCTACAATTAGATGAGGCTTCAAAGTCAGCGAGAACACCTGGACGTGTTTCTACTCCAGCGAAGTGAGTCTTTTTCACCACCATTTCCATGATAGTCTCGTAAACATGAAACCCTTAAAGGCATGTCTCTTGCTCACAAAAGTGTGATGGAAGTACCAAAGTTTTCAGAAATTTTTTTTTGTTATCATTGCCAAATAGTGTGTAAAGACAATCTCATTCCTTGAAGGAACAAGGTATAGAGTTAAAATGTACTTCTAGTCGTTGTATAACCTCAATTTCTAAACTTATTAAAAAGAAAAATAACTCAGTGATAATGTCCTACTCGTGTTCTGTTTTTTTTTTTTTCTTGTATACTTTTGTAACGTTGTGCTGAGCCTAAGAATGTGTCCTCTTACATTACTTGGATATTTATTTCTGAAGCTGTTAGTCTACTCTGAATGATTTGTGAGCAATCCTCATGCAATGTGCAGGTCAAAGAGCAAATCGCTTGATGTTCCTTTTGTGGAACCTGAAGAATTGATGTTGAGTACAGAAGTAATAGGGCCAAGAGACAGTTGGGACAGTGCAGAAAGAGAAAGGGACATTCGCCAAGGGATTGATTTGGCTACCACTCTTGAGCGCATAGAGAAGAATTTCGTCATCAGTGATCCTCGTCTTCCTGATAATCCCATTGTATGTTATTCCTGTCTAGAAATTGAAATACATGTCCAGTTGTAGAGTCGTTTTTTAGTCCAGTGTGCTGCTATGTTGGTATGGACATGTGTTAAGCATATTACCCTTGAAGTAATACTATTTTTTTTTCCCTGCAGATATTTGCATCAGACAGCTTTCTTGAATTGACAGAGTATACACGTGAGGAAATTTTGGGAAGAAATTGTCGGTATGTGAATATTCTTATATTCTGCTCCTTGTATTTTTTCACTCATGAGGTTCATCATGCCTGTTAATTATGCAGTCTTCTCGGCTTTGTGTTTCCCTATTTTCGTGATATTAATTTGTGCAAAGTGGTTGTCCTCAGGTTTCTTCAGGGGCCTGAGACAGATCAAGCGACTGTCCAGAAGATTAGAGACGCAATTAAAGATCAGAGGGAGATAACTGTACAGTTGATAAACTACACGAAGAGCGGTAGTTATCTGATAATTAACATTTCAAAGTATTTCTTGCAAGTTTTCAGTTCGGGATGCTAATCATTCCTCTAAATCATTACAGGAAAAAAATTCTGGAACTTATTCCACTTACAACCTATGCGTGATCAAAAGGTCGGCATGAGATTATTGTTATATCTAGATTAAGATCCTTGAGGAAAAACTGTGAATTGTTGCTGACAACATGACTCTATTCATCATCAGGGAGAGCTTCAATACTTCATCGGTGTGCAGCTTGATGGAAGTGATCATGTGGAACCCCTCCAAAATCGTTTGTCTGAGAGAACAGAGTTGCAGAGTTCTAAGCTGGTACGTGGATCATCTCCTCATGCCTTTTTAAAAATCTATTTCCCATTAAAGGAGGCTATCACATTTAGTATATTTCAGGTGAAAGCTACAGCTACAAATGTAGATGAAGCCGTCAGAGAACTTCCAGATGCTAATTCGGTAAGGTATATTCATTTATGATTTTGTAACAAAGACGTAAAAGTATAAATACGATCGACTTTAAATGTGTTATAGCGGCCCGAAGACCTGTGGGCTGCACACTCAAAGCCTGTCTATCCTCTGCCTCACAAAAAGGAGAGTACTTCCTGGAAAGCAATACAGAAGGCATGCATCAAACCACACTACCCTTTACTTTTTTTATCAGTCACCCTGTTTTAATTGCAATAGTCTCCTTTGTAGATCCAAGCGAATGGAGAAACAGTGGGACTACATCATTTCAAGCCAATAAAACCGTTGGGCTCTGGTGATACTGGAAGGTACCATTTCCATTGTGTCCGTAACAGTAAACTTGAAGTCAGACAGTTCTTATCTCCTTTAACTTTGTATATACTTATATAGTTCTATGATTTACTTTTTTCTGATGGGCTACATAGTGTCCATTTGGTTGAACTGAAAGGCACAGGTGAGTTGTATGCCATGAAGGCAATGGAGAAAGCCATGATGTTGAATCGTAACAAGGTATATAATGGATAATGAGTTCCCTTTCCAGAGGGAAAGCTTAAATATGAAATTTATATTATATCTCTCATTGACAACGTGCAGCGTTATACAGGCCCACCGAGCATGCATCGAAAGGGAGATCATTTCCCTTCTGGATCATCCTTTCCTTCCCACTCTCTACGCTTCATTTCAGGTAGAAGTTTCGATCTTTGTTTCTATCATTTCTGCTATTGCGTTTTATTATATTGCTAAGCGTTCTTTTCTGGCCGCAGACATCTACGCATGTTTGTTTGATTACAGACTTCTGCCCCGGTGGAGAGTTGTTTGCACTGCTTGACAGACAACCCATGAAATTTTTGTCCGAGGAATCAGCAAGGTACATATTCTACTCCAATCCAAGTGTATAACGTGTAACACAAGATCCATTTGTCAGAAGCAAATATCAATGCGGTGTAATTATTTACTATGCCCTTATGAGTTACTCTAATCAATCTCTCTCTCACCAGGTTCTATGCAGCAGAGGTCGTTATCGGCTTAGAATATCTTCACTGCTTAGGTAATAAATAGCGAAGTGAATCCTTGTCTCTGTTAATCTAAACATTTCTTGTTCATACATTTAGCTTGACGCCTTGAGTACTCTCTTTCTCCTTCAATCATTGATCTAGCATTTCGTTAAAAATATGTTTATATGTTCCATAAATAGGAATCGTATACCGAGACCTGAAGCCTGAAAATATACTGATCATGAAGGATGGGCACATTGTATTAGCGGACTTTGATCTATCATTCATGACGGCCTGCACACCTCAGGTATATTTTTTATTCAACTCCACTTTCTTATTGTTTAATATAAAGAAATGTGATGATTATGTGAACTATGGTATGCAGCTTATTATTCCACCTGCACCTAACAAGCGAAGGAGATCCAAGAGTCAACCATTACCAACATTTGTTGCAGAACCAGTCACCCAGTCAAACTCCTTCGTAGGGACTGAAGAATACATTGCGCCTGTACGGTGATGCACTTAATGTTTATCTAATGAAATATCCATTACCAGCTGCATCTTCAATGTATGTCAGATTTTGGATATTCTATTCATGGTTACGTAATCATTTCAGGAGATAATCACGGGCGCTGGTCATACGAGTGCTATTGATTGGTGGGCACTGGGTATAATATGCCACTTTTTTTGCCTAGCTAAGATAACTTACGTTACAGCCTCTTTTATACATATATATACTGATCTCCTTTTATCTGTTTGTTTGTTTTAGGTATCTTGTTGTATGAGATGCTTTATGGTCGCACACCTTTCAGGGGTAAGAACAGGCAAAAGACGTTTGCCAACATCTTGCACAAAGATCTCACCTTCCCTAGCAGTATCCCTGTGAGTTATCTATCTTGTAACAACATGTGTGTCTTGCAATGCGCTCAAATGAAAAACAAATACTAATTTAACCATGTACTTGTGCAGGTAAGTCTTGTAGGTAGACAGTTGATCAACATGTTGTTAAATAGAGATCCAAGCAGCCGCTTAGGATCCAAAGGTGGGGCAAATGAGATAAAGCAGCATGCTTTCTTCCGCGGGATCAATTGGCCTCTCATACGGGACATGGTAGGACTATAACTAATATAGCTTTTCTATATCGGCTCGTGTCACACACACTCGTGTTTGTTGGCTAACATATGTAGAGTGATTGCAGAGTCCTCCACCATTGGATGCACCGTTGCGTATAATAGAGAAGGATCCGAATGCCAAAGATATAAAGTGGGAAGATGATGGGGTGCTTGTGAATTCTATGGACATCGACATTGATCTCTTCTAAACACCCACTCCTCCTTACTTCTGCCTCTGAAACTTATTTTAATGCAAAACTCTTACTTCTCAATAAAGCAAAGGTGTTGTTGTACTCTAGTTGCTTACATAAATTAGACATACAACGACTCTTTCAAGTGTTCACACAATTTTCCATTTCTTCTAAGTCTTCCATGAACAAATAACATACATTCTGACCAAGTTAATATTGTTAAAGTGTGACTGGCCCGTTATAAGGCCCAAGGCCCATTAACTACTGGTGGGCGAAATGTCTTTGAGAAGTCCAACCACCTGCTGCATAGTGGGTCGCTTCCACGGCAGATCGGCGGTGCACAAGTACCCTATCTTCACCGCCTCCGCCATCTGCTCCACCGAACCTGTCTCTCGCATTGTCGGATCGATGACACTCGATCCTTGTCCCTGCCTCACCCATCCTCTCACCCAATTCACCAAGTCCCACTCCGGTTTCTTCCCGCTGACAAGCTCAAGCAAAACAACTCCAAAGCTGTACACATCGGACTCTAATGTCGGAGACGTATGTTCTTCGAGCTCCGACAGTGCGTACTCGTCTTCACGGTCGGGAAATCCCTCGTCCAAAAGGTTGGCTAAGCCAAATTCTGCTAACTGTGGTTCTTGGCTAGAGTCTAAGCAGATTTTTCCAGCCTTCACTTCCCCGTGGACAACCGGAGGAATGCACCCGTGATGGAGGAAAGCCAATGCCCTCGCCGTCCCCAAAGCTATCTTATGCCGGAGTGTCCACGGTGCAGAATCGTCTGTGTTATGGAGTAGACTTTGCAAAGTAACATAGTCTAGGTGCTCGTAAATCACTATTCTTTGCTCTGCGGCTATGCAGTAACCAGAGAGCGGGACAAGGTTTGGGTGATTGATCCGAGCGAGGCGTTCAAATGCAATCGAGGCTTCGTGGTCGCTCAACGTGTTGCCACTTGGGACTATTTTTAAAGCTGCTCTGAATCCACCGGGTAGAATTGCCTCGTACGTAGGACCACACTTGCTTTCCCACAACAATGCGCCTCTGTCGAAGTTGAGAGTTGCAGCCTTGAGGTCTGCCAACGTCAGCTTCACCAACGGCTTGTCTATCATTACCACAGGGACATCGGTTGATTCACTTTGGTCTGATAAGTTGAGTTCTGCGGCTTGCTTTGCTGCCCATGTTCTGGATTTTCTTCTACCTCTCAATGCCACAAGCATGAGCAACAGCCCAAACAGTAAGAAGGCCGTGGAGATTGCTAAAATCAAACCAATCTTAAGCCCTGTCTTACTCTTGCTGACGTTCTTTCCGTTTTGAATTGGCTTTGCAGCGAAGGGGCAGTTGTTTGTGGAGCCAATGAGGGATGTCTGGATCATTCCTTGAGAGAGGTTGGGGTCACAAAAGGTTAGATTGTTGAAAGATAAGTTAAACCTCTGCATCATTGGGAGTCTATCCAGAACCGGCCTTGGAATGTCTCCATCTAGCTTGTTCAGCGAGAGATCAAGTATATCAATGTTCTTGAGGCTCAATGTAGGCACCTGGCCAGTGAGACTATTGGAGGAGAGATCAAGAACCTTCAGATGACTCAGCCGCGAGATTTCACTCGGAATGATGTCTGCCAGATTGGTCCTGGATAGATTCAGATAATATAGAGCCGAAAGCTTTGTGATTTGTGGGAATTTTTGAACCCTGAATCGATTGGACGCGAGGTTAAGGTATCCCAGCTTCTTAGATGAACTCAAGCCATTGAGTATATGGCCGACAAAACGATTCTCGGACAAGTCCAGATGAATCAGACTAGACAAGTTGTGTTTGTGGCCAGCTATTAACTGCAAGATATGCCCATCAAATCGGTTGTCACTGAGATCAACTGTTTCCACGTTTTCATGCACGACTCCCACCAGTGGACCCTGAAACAGATTCCGTGAAAGGTTCAGTCTTTTCAGTTGTGGGAAGGCCGAAGCAAAACCAACAGGCAGAGACCCGGTGAGTCGATTCGATGAGAGGTCGATGGAGACTAGAGATCCGCAACTGAGAAGTCCTGGAGGGAGGACAAACTGAAAACCATTGTTATGGAGCTTGAGAGTCTTTAGATTGATTAGGGAGCTTATAGCAGCAGGGATTTCGCCAGAGAAGCTGTTGAACGAAAGATCAAGGGTCTCAAGCGAGATGAAATTGCCGATGTTGCTGGTAAGAGTCTGAGAAATCCGGTTAGACGAGAGATTGAGACTCTTGAGCGAGGCCAGACTCCACAAATCAGAGGGCAGAGACGTAATCTTGTTGCCACTGAGGTCCACAGATCGGAGCATTCTCATTTTGCCGATGGTGTTGTCGGGGATGGGACCAGACAGGTCCGACCCAGAAGCCGAGAAGTGGAGCACGTACTCTCTCTGTGGGTCACAGACCACTCCTGGCGATGAACACAATGAAGAAAAAGAAGAAAAAATGTGAGCTTGGGAAGAATTGGGTGAACCCATCTTGCTGAAGAAGCTAGAGAGGTAAGAGGCGTCGGTGTTGGGATCTTGGCTCGTAAGGTGCTTGACGAAGAGGGAGAGGTACATGAGAGTTGCCCATAGACACAAGCCCATATTTTGGAGTCTGGACCTGTAGAAAGGTGGATGGGGGATCTCAGAAAGAAGACAGACTGTGCCAAAAGAAGAAAAGACATAATGGAATCACGGGGTGGAGATGTGATACTTTGGAATACATTGGGATCCCTTTCACGTGCAAAGCTTGAAATCAGAGGTTAATCAGAAGACAAGATTCAGAAGAAAAAGAAGAAGAAGAAGAAGATAAGGGTTGAATAATTAGAGGAGTTTAGAGTGAGTTTGGCTGTATCCTATGGACTCTGGAGAAAATGCAAGAGAAGAGAGAGTCGTTGAAAGTCAAAAAATAAGGGGGATGAGGAGATTTTAATTAGGTAAAGTTTTTTTTTTAAGCTGGTGAGTAGTATGAAAATGGAAGCCGTCTCAGACTTTTATGAATTTCAAATCCCAAAGTGTCAATGGATTTGGTTGAGTGGAAGTGGGTGGTTGTGGTTTCTTATTTCTGCAGGATTTGGGGTATAGTGTAAAAAAAAAAACTCACCTTTTTAAGTGGTTTCGCACTTTTTTGACTCTGTCACGCCTTGGAAAATAGGAATCATTCATCTGATTAGCCCCTCCTAAACTGACGCCTAAATGTGCGCCAAATAAGGAAAACTGGATGCCCATCAAAGTAGTTTATTAACTAACAGATCAGAGTTCATCCACCGGATAAAAATAGCCAAACTCACTATTTTAAGCAAAGTTATACTGATGTGAAGAAAGAAAAACAGCAAAGCTATGCAAAAACAGAGCTCCTGTAGTTCAGAGCGATCATTTTTCTTTGGATTGGGAGTTTGAAACTGAGAATCTTCTACGCCATCAGAGAAGTTGAAAGGAAGTAGAAACAGTGCAAAGATCTCTACAACCTGAACAAAACAAAACAGAGAGGCACGGGGATTTGCATAGGCGAGGGGCATTACTAATGGGCCTAACTGAAAAGCCCAATAAAGGGAAAACGGAATGAGAGCCGGTTCGTCCGTAGATGAGAAGACACGTGGCAAATAGAGTGGAGAGATGGCGGCTGATCATGGGATCCACGTCATAAAACGCGCCAGCTGACCTTCTCCTCTTCCTGGATACAACACACAACCTCGAGAGATCACCATTTTTGCATTTTTAACAGATTCAAAAAAAAAGGGAACTTTAATTCTCTGGAATCTAAACGAAGGTCGTCGATTTTGAAACGAGAAGAAAAGGTTTAGGATTTTGATAAAATGGCCTTGTTTCGCAAACTGTTCTACCGCAAACCTCCAGATGGTTTGCTCGAGATATGCGACAGAGTTTTCGGTCTGTTTCTCCATGTTCTCTCTGCTTCATTTCTCTGTATTTGCCTTGTTGATTCTACTTCCCCGTACTACGTTCATTGCTTCTGGTGCATCTCGTCAATTCTACAGCTAGTTTCTGTGAAGTTAGGACCTTTTATCTTTGATCTAGGTCCAATATCGATCCCGCATTTTGCTATTTCTATGAGCAATTCGATACCTTTTCTTTTTGGGATCGTAGGATCGTTTGCGTCTTTGCTAAAGCCAATTGATGCTGAGTATTTTGAATATGATATTTTTTTCATTTTATCAAATGGTTGGCTTTAAGACATTGAACTGAAAGACAAAGGTTCTGTGTGTGTTTGCAGTGTTCGACTGTTGTTTCTCTACCGATTCTTGGGAAGAAGAAAATTACAAAGTTTATATGGCGGGAGTAGTCAATCAGCTACAGGAGCACTTCCCCGATGCATCCTCTCTTGTGTTTAATTTCCGTGAAGTGGGTACTCGGAGTGTGATGGCTGATGTCTTGTCCGAACATGGCTTGACCATAATGGATTATCCTCGCCACTACGAAGGCTGCTCGTTATTGCCTGTTGAAGTGATGCACCATTTTCTCCGGTCAAGTGAAAGCTGGCTCTCACTCGGCCCAAATAACTTGTTACTAATGCATTGCGAACGCGGGGCTTGGCCAGTTTTAGCTTTCATGCTAGCTTCCCTCCTTATATACAGGAAGCAGTACAGTGGTGAGTACAAGACCTTGGACATGATCTACAAGCAGGCTCCGCGTGAGCTTCTGCATTTGTTCTCACCCTTGAACCCAATTCCTTCTCAGCTTCGCTATCTACAGTACGTGTCGAGAAGAAATTTGGTCTCTGAATGGCCTCCACTGGATAGGGCTCTCACCATGGATTGTGTTATTTTGAGATTTGTTCCTGATGTTAGTGGACAAGGAGGCTGTCGGCCAATCTTCCGAGTATATGGTCAGGATCCCTTTTTTGTAGATGATAAAAAGCCCAAGCTTTTGTATTCGACTCCCAAGAAAGGGAAACACCTGAGGATCTACAAGCAGGTATTTTTCACAAAAAAAATTCATATTTCATAGTGTATTTCATAGTTCATCACCTCTGTCGCAGCCTGTGCTAAATACAATCACATTGCATCGTCATCTTAAGGTCGTAGCTAGAGATTTAATTTGGACCATTGATAAGCCTTCTGTTGCATTTTTTTTTAAGCTTGCAACATGTTTTAATGGCTCTTGACTCTTGTGTTGCAGGCAGAATGTGAACTAGTCAAGATTGACATCAATTGTCATGTGCAAGGTGATATCGTGATTGAGTGCCTCAGTTTGAACGATGACCTGGAAAGAGAGGTCATGATGTTTCGAGTCGTTTTCAACACAGCTTTTATTAGATCAAATATCTTGATGCTTAACCGTGATGAAGTCGACACATTATGGCATATAAAAGAACAATTCCCAAAGGGGTTCAGAGTTGAGGTATGTACTCATGGAGCTCTTATTCTCTTTACATGTTATGTAGATACTCCCTTTTAGTTTAGTACTTACAAAGAGTATTTTCTGTGTGAAGCTTCTCTTCTCGGATATGGATGCTGCTTCGTCTGTTGACTTGATGGATTTTTCGTGTTTGGAGGAGAAAGATGGTCTTCCAATAGAAGTTTTTTCCAAAGTTCATGAGTTCTTCAATCAAGTTGACTGGGTTGATCAGACGGATGCCACTCGCAATATGCTTCAGCACTTAGCTATTGCAAATGCTGTCCACGAAAGACAAGAGGGGAATTCAAGCCCAAGATTACAAGGGTTAAGCCCCAAAAGTATCCATGAGATAGTGAAACAGGCAGCAATTGAGAATAATGCGAAGTTAAAATTGTCTTCAATGTCAGAGGTTGAGACGGTCGACACACCCGAAAAGCGACCTACTGGTTCAGTAAAGAAGCTTATAGCAGAAGATACGCATTCTGTCCTTCAGATAAGTAGCCAGGCGAATAACACAAGCCAGGATGCAACAAAGTTAATAGGTCAGGAATCCCCTTCTCTCAAGCTTGTGCATCATTCTGCGACAGTTAAACCTTTTGTGGACGGTTCTGACTTTGCTGAAAAGGCTGAGAAGAATATTCTGAGGAGCCCCCCTCAAGATAACAATGAGAAACCGGTCTCGTTTTCGTCGTCCAATCCATCAGCACCTCATCCTAGAAGAACATCGTTGGCTCCAACACCAGCACCTCCCCCTCCTCCTCCACCTCCTCCTCCACCTCCTCCACTTCCAACTGTTGCTTCGCAACCTTCAGAGCAATTGCAGCATTCTGTTGTCCAGCCGGCTGAATCTCTTTCACAGGGAAATTCCTGGGTGTCATTAGCTGGTTCTACATTTCATCAAACAACACCAAACGAAAAACGTCCCATGACACAGCCACCAACATCTCTTCCCCTCCCTCCTACATCCGATGTTTCTCCTCAGGAGTCTTATAAAATAACGTCTTCTACCTTATCAGCTACTCCTGCCAAACCTTCTCAAACTGATACATCATATTCTTTTTATCCTTCTGCTTCATCTCCAATAGGTGCTCACAATGATGTGGCTTCACCTCTTGGACAACCGGCGAGGTCACCTCCGTCTGTGTCTAACTCAGACAAATCACCTACGTTACCTCGACCGCCGCCTCCTCCCCCTCCTCCTCCTCCGATGCAGCATTCAGACCAGAA
>KE154293.1:452863-482750 GCA_000411075.1 Sisymbrium irio | reverse complement strand
AAAGAGATAAAAGAAGATTAACCAACCGCCGGGGCCGTGTCTAAGAAGGATTCCAGAGGAAGAGATGTCCTTCAAGAGGCGAGGAGAGATAAACTCAAGGTTACCCATGGCAAAGACGGTGACTCGACCAATGCCACAGCGCTTTATCAACGCCCATTCAATACTCGGACGGACACGACCAGGGTCATAAGCCTCGGGAACCGGACAGGTGTTGAGGTCCCACGCCACCACTGTAGTCGGGAACATGCTAAAACGTATCAAAATCTTCTTTAAGTTGTACAGTTTTCTTAACCATCTACTCTATATATACACCAAGCAAGCTTAGAGGACCTCCATCTATCATATACTTATTAAGTTCTGTTTTAAAATATATTAATATTTTACTAGATATTAATAATGAAATTTAATTTATTGTTTTCTTTTTAATCACTCGCAAAGTGACACATATATTTGTAAGTACATAACGATTTCTCAAAACTTTTCAAACGAGATATTTTTCTTATTTTTCTTTTCCATTTCTAATTTTTTAATATTACTTTATATATCAGATATTCATCCATATTAGGCCTTGACAATCGGATATCCAACCAGGTTTTAGTTCCACCCATTCGGATTTTGGATAAATCGGTGCTAAACATATAATCTCAATCGGTAGTTTACCAAAAATTAGATCGGTTCGGTTAGTAATTGGTCGGGTTCGGGTCAGTTTTGTACTTCTACATAAAACCCGATAAAAACTCGGAATATTAATCGGTTGGTATCGGTTCGGTTACTTTGATAACCAAAATACTAAAAACTCGATAAAAGAAACTGAAAAACCGAAAATAGTGTTATTTTATGTTTTTATCGATTTTTTTTAGTACTTTGATTACAAAAAAAATCCAAAAGACCCGATTTAAATTAATGAAATACTCAAATAACAAAAAAACTCGAAAAATCCGGTAGATATAAGTTAAATAATTGATAATAATAATAAAATTATATAATAAATAATGTTAGGTATAGGTATAAAACTATAAATGTTAGTGGAATTTGGATAAAAACGGGTCCCAAATGGATATTGGATTTTACCCGAATCCGAACCGATACCATTTTATCGGTTTGGGTACGGTGTGGTTATTCGGGTTCAGATATTTTTCCCATCCCTAATTTATATATTATGGATGAAATTCCTCCTATGGACCTATCTCATCGTTATAAAAGTGTGGGCCCATGATCCGTTGGTTTGTGGTCTATCTTTCTGTCAAAAAAAACTGAAAATGTTAGTTGTTACCTCGGTTGCACTTGCAAACATGGTCAAACAATCCAGTTGGTCTCCTAAGAACATTTTCATTGGTTAAAAACTCAGATAGAATATCTAAAGATTCTAAACTATGTAATCTTAATATTTTATTCTATATTTAACTAAATTTTAATTTTGAAAAAGTAATTAGACCAATCAGCACAAAGGTTCTGATTTGTATGTTATGCGCATAATTGGTTGAGCTAAAGAATTTTTTACTTGAAGTTGAGTTTTACTAAAGAAAGCTATGTGTGTTATTGTATCCAAATCTAATATAAATTTGCATGTATGAATGGTTGACTTGTAATAATTTGTAAGTTATGTAAGTCATTGAATTCAATCTAACATAAATTTGCACGAATGAATGGTTGATTTTTATGTACACAATTGGTTGGGCTATAGAAATATTTTACGTGAAGTGGACCCAACTTAAATTTTATATCTAGTTCAGTTAAATTTTTTATGTGTGTCATTGTATTCAAATCTAATATAAATTTACGTGAATGAATGGTTGAATTGTAATAATTTGCAAGTTCTATGCATAATATGCTGGACTATAACTTTTTTTTAAGTGGAGTATAATCAACTTTGGTAAAAAGGTTTACTAAAGAAAGTTATCACAAGTTCAGTTTAATTTTTTACGTTTGTCATTGTATTCAAATAAATTTACGTGAATGAATGGTTGACTTGTAATAATTTGTAAGTTATGCGCATAAGTGGTTGGGCTATAGAAATGTTTTACGTGAAGTGGACCAACCTTGAGTTTTAATAAAGAAAGTAATCTATAGTGCAGTTAAACTTTTTACGTGTGTCATTGTATTCAAATCTAATATAAATTTACGTGAATGAATAGTTGACTTGTAATAATTTGTAAGTTATGCGCATAATCTGTTGGTCAATATAATTTTTTTACGTGAAGTGGATCCAACCTGTATTTTACTAAAGATAATTATATGTGTTATTGTATTCAAATCTATTATAAATTTGTGTGAATTAATAATTGACTTGTAATAATTTTTCAGTTATTTGAGTCACTGAATTAAAATCTAATATAAATTTGTGTGAATAAACGGTTGACTTATAATAATTTGTAAATTATGCACATAATTGGTTGGGCTGTAGAACTTTTTTAAGAGAAGTGGACCCATCTTAAATTTTACTAAAGAAAGTTATCTCTACTTCAGTTAAATTTTTTTATATATGTCATTGTATTCAAATCTAATATAAATTTACATGAATGAATAGTTGAATTATAATAATTTGTAAGTTATTATGCACATAATTGGTTGGATTATAGATTTTTTTTACATGAAATGAGTTTTATCAAAAAATTATCTCTTGTTCAGTTTTAATTTTTTTATGTGTGTCATTGTATTTAAATCTAATATAAATTTGTATGAATTAATGGTTGGCCTATAATAATTTGTAAGTTATGCACATAATTGGTTGGGCTATAAAAAGTTTTTACGTGAAGTGGACCTAACTTGAGTTCTACTAAAAAAGTTATCTCTAGTTCAGTCAAACTTTTCGTGTGTGTCATTGTATTCAAATCTAATATAAATTTGTTTGAATGAATGGTTAAATTGTAATAACTTGTAAGTTCTGCGCATAATTGGTTGGACTATAGAATTTTTTTACGTGGAGTGGACCCAACTGTTGTTTTATTAAAGAAAATTATGTATGTTATTGTTATCAAATCTAATATAAATTTTTATGAATGAATGGTTAACTTGTAATAATTTGTAAGTTATATGAGTCATTAAATTCAAATCTAATATAAATTTGCATAAATGAATTATTGATTTATAATATTTTGTAAGTTATGCACATAATTGGTTGGGCTATATAAATTTTTTACGTGAAGTGAACCCAACTTAAATATTACTAAAGAAAGTTATTGAAAGTTCAGTTAGATTTTTTTCTTATCAATTTTTGTATTCTAAAAAAATATTAAAAGCTTTAATATTGTAGGATATGTTTAAGTGAAAAAATATATAGTTATAGCAAAAACAAATTACCGACTTAATTTTACAACAATTAATTTATAAATACAACCTAATCCAACATCCCATATATATGGTAAAATTCTATTTGTAGATATATTGATGTACATGTAAATAATAAATGAATATAAAAATAAAAAGATTTCTACAATTATGTTTTCCTACATTTTAGAACAAAGTTGTACTAGAGTTTTACACACAAAAATATAGAGGTTTCTATAATCAATTTTTTTTTTCTTGAACTGTATCTTTAAAAAATATATTTGGTTATTTTAGGAACTTTAAATAAAAAGAGTTGTAGGTTAAAGATTTATTCTATGTCGTAAAGGGTAAACCTGCCTGAAAATAGTGAGTCAATGAGTATAATTGATCCAACCCTAAAAAGTTTCATAAGGACTAAAGGAGAGTCTATGATACGCGCAAGATTATTCTATTTTTATTTTTTTTTCTAAATTTTTTATGGGTTTTTTTCAGTATTAAGTTTTTTTTTGTTTTTTTTGTAAGGGTTTTGAATCTTAATATCTTTTTTTGCTTTTTTGGTGGTCTTTTTTTTGCTATTTTGTAATTTTAAATGACTCACATAACTAAAAATTTTGTGAAATAGTATTTTTTAAGTTAATCATTTTAATTATATTATAATTTTTGAGTTTATCTGTTGTGTTTCTTTAAATTTTTCATGTTATTTTCTTTACTTTTATTATATATTTTTTAATTGGGTAATTATATCTATAACCAAAAAAAATAATTTACAAAAAAAATGACTACGATATTCAACATATTTTATATTTTATATACAAGTTTGCTCTTTTTTTTCTTCTCTGTTTCTTTTTTTTCTATCCATTGATTATCTTCACTGCTATAGATTTTCTTCGTCTCTCCTTCCTCGGATTATTCTCTCTCTTTCCGCAACACTTTTTTTTTAATCTTTTGCCCGTCAAATCAATAGTATACATCATATTTTAAGAATTATACAAAAGATCTGTGAAACTCATATTTGTCCTGAAATGATCTCTATCGTTTCATAAATATAGTTAATTTTAGATCATATAGTGTAGTTAGTATGCTAGCATATTGTATAATTATATAAAATATTTTCTTAATACTTTATACAATTCAAAGTTTAAGTTATGTTAGTCGTAGAAATATGTTTTACTCCTATCTTAAAGATTAAAACAGTTACTAATATGAAATTATTGAAATTTATGATATAATTAGCCAACTTTCTCACCCTCCACAGCAAGCCACGTAAGCATAAACTTTTCGACATGTGTCCTTTTTCTTTGAAATAGCAAAACCAGGCAAAACATATCGTCCCTTAATTTCTAAATTTCTAAAGTAAATCCTTTAACCCCAAAATACATCCTAAGCCCAATATATTTTGACAATTTGGCCCACTTCTCATATTTTTATCCAAGCCCGAACATTATCTTCTTCTTTCTTTCTTCTAGGCGGTGAAAGAAAGCAAGCGACCAAACGCTCAGTCTCCTACATCCGGATAAATGGCTGGTATGTCCCTTTCTATAGAACCTCTATCTCCTGAGTCCCCTATAAAAAAACAGAATATTGTATTTTTTTTTTAAATCGAAAATTAGGTTGATTACAAGTTTGTCCAACCAAACTTATAAAAATTACAACCCAATCACAACACAATCGGATAATATCCATCTAATTCAGATAAAACCGGATCCAGCCCGAATAGATCCAACAGACTTTTATAAAAAAAAAAATTTGAGGAAATTTTTAATCCTTAATTTTCTTCCTCGAATCCAAAAATCCGAAAATTAAGGAAAAATATCTAAAAATTCAACACTTTCAGATCCAACCAATCTCCAAAATTTTGAAACTGGATATTAGATAAAATTAATCTCGAATTCACATTTTTCTGTGTTTATGAACTTAAAATGGGATCTTAGACTATAAATCTACACAAATTGAGCATAAACCATTTGAAAACAAGTAAAAACGGATAATAATGGTTAAAGAAATCATACTGGCGGCTCAAATTAGGTTTTTTCGTGCTGTGGACCAAAGGAAGAAGATGATGGCATTTTCGTAATTTAGAATTTTGTAACACTTGGTATAACTTGGTAAAACTTAATAAACTTGGTAACTACCGTGTAAAATTAGGTAAGACTGTCGGTATATTCTAAGGTTAACACATGGAATATTGAGTACAACTGTTATCTTTTATGGATGAAGCTGAAAACGAAATGGAATTTTGTAACGATGTACTTCAGATCCATAATGAAAAAGAAATCTCCTATTCTTCATTTCCATGATTGAAGAGGAGGTATCATTGTTATTCGGTTGAAATCTCATATTATCAATGTTCTAGTTATACAAAGTATTTCCGAATATTATTACTAGTTGGAGTTGTACCAAATATATCTAAGTATTACTAAATTCAAAACCCAGAAAATTATAAATATCAAACCTTAGAAATTCAAACCCAAAAAACAAAAAATTATCTTGAATTCCATAACCCAACACGAGATAAACAACATTTCTAAAATTAATAAGCTTTCAAATCTTCTAGGATCAATGCAATGGAGTAAGAAGAAGAGAAGAAAAAACCTAAAAAATAATTTGGGGATTTTTAAATGTATAAAATATTAAATTATTGCCGAAAACATGAAAAACACATGTTCGCCTTTATTTTAACATGTGCACCGTCAAATCTCACATGCAACTGCGAGGAACTGACACATGTCAATTATCTGAATAAAAAATTAGTTATTTTTTCACATAGTTATTCCTAGTATCCGAGTGTTACTTAATTGCAAACAGGTGTACTTTTGGTGTTTTTACTTATAGTTAGTTATACATTACCATAAAATACTTTGTTTAGTTTTATCAATGATTTTAAGTAACTAAAGTACATTATCTAGGTTTGTATGTATTAACATATCTTAAATAATATTATATGTATCTTTTGCATCATAAAGTGGTTAATACTAACAAAGTGATTATAAAAGTGTAAGGTGATTGCTGTGTAAATATTTTGATAACAATCGGGATGCTTTCATTTTTTTTTAATTTAATTAATATATGTTTTGTACATGTAAAAGTTACTTGTATATCATGTATTTGGTTGTTTTCTATTTTTTCAAATAAATTTCTCAATTTTGTATTAGTTAAACTTTCTTACTTAATAATACTAGTTATACCAGTTATACATTCTTGTTCAGTAATATCAGTTGTACCTAGTTGTACCTAGTTGTTCCAACTCTACAACTCAAATTAAATGATCTCGGGTTCAACCCATTCAAATCTACTTACAATTACATCGATTTACAATTACAATCCTTTTATTATCAATGAAACCTCCTAATCTACCCAGAATCATAGTTAAAATTCCAATATGCATACCAAATGAATAATTTTTCAAATCCAAATCCAATTTTTTAAATTGTCTAAAGTGATTCTACTCCAAATTGATTATTATATAAACTTTTATCTAAGGCAGAATACAATAATAGATGGAGAAAAAACTTGAATTGATGAAGAATACGCAGCAATTTTAATGGTGGGAGAGTAAGCTTGCTTTAATGGAGGAAGAAGAAGAAGAAGAAGAAGGGAAAGCTGCGTTTTTTTTTCCCGAAAGAAGATGATCCATGACCCGGTGACCCGAACCCGGATCTGCCTACGGGTTTTATCCAACTGATTTTTTAATTTTTCTTTTCCTTTACGAATTAATGAAGGTTAAAATAGATATTTTACAAACTGAAGAATATGAAAGATCACATAGCGATATGATAGTTTTTATTGTCTAAAATAGGGACATGTGAGATCAGCGCCCCCTACGTCCGTTAGCACGGAGTTCCTTCACATACCGGATAATTATCTCATCATACCTCTTCAATATTTTTCTTTCCCTCCCCCCCCCACTTAAGCTTTTCTGTATCCGTTACTACTATTCTTCTTATAAATCTCAGCCTCCTCAATCACTCCCCCCTCATAAATCTTCTATAATCTTTTCGCTTCGTTGCCATTCCTACCGAATCAACGCACGTTGCCTTTGAAGGCCTCCACATCGGCCGCTTTTCACAACACACGTCAGTGGCCTACTTCGATTTTGGGACTCTAGAGGAAAATGAATTCATCGGAAGACACTTATTTTCCTGGATGAGAAGGTAAGCTTTTCTGTTTCTAAATTTCCTTAGGTAATTACACCGCTACCACGGCTAATATATATTTGTAGTCAGAACTCGGTGATTCACAGTTGTATGCTTCTCAGACAGAAAACGCTTTAGCTTCTATCGTCTCCACCGAGTGTATGCAGCAGAGTGTATTGGCCGCGAAGCTGAACGCTGAGGTTGCCTAGGTTCTATCGTCTCCACTGACGAATTCGACCCGGTACGTGAACTCAACTGAATTTTATGGCATCCTTACTGTTAGTTGCAGATTATTAGCTTAGTCTATTGGATTCTTGATATTAAGAAAACCGTAACACTTCCTCTGTTTGTGCAAATGCCAAAATCGATGATTCTTGATACCATGTTGTGTGGAATATTCTTTTATTTTGATGTCACGCGATTTCAATGTAAAAATCTTTTTTGTTGGCTATCTTATGTTGTTCACTTCTATTTTTTTCTCCTCAAGGAACTTGAAGGAAAGACAGAGTGTTGATCCTGGAACATTGATGGGAACCATAGACACGTACGTTGTTAAAATCGGTGCTCAAGACAATATGGGAGCGATAAAGGTAAGCAATCTATGCTTTACTTACCAAACATTTGTTTACTAAAGGAACCGGTAGACAGTAAGATGACCACCTTTTTTTGTTTGCCAAATACATTGATGGTTGGAAATGAGTCTACAAATATATTAATAAGTTTTTGATCTATCGAGGCTGATTCTAGGATACCTTTAAAGTATCCCATAGCGGTTAAGACTTTGAGTCCCATTATGGTTGCGTATATGGTGATGAAGAGACTCAGTGATTTTACGAATCTGCTAGAACGAATTGGGGAAGTAGGATACCCTGTACCAGATTACCTTTCATAATTTTTCAGTTTGTTGTCTGGCGACGAAGAAAAGAGAACGATGGCTTTAGATGTCTTTGATGTACTAAAGAGTAAAGGTTATGGCAGTGTCTCCGTGTACAACACTTTTATGGAAGCTCTTTATAAGATGGGAGATATTCAAAAGCCCTTTTCGGTTTTCAATGAAATTAAGGATTTATGTTGATCTATAGGTTTTGCCCAACAATAATGTTTTTTTCTTTACATTTGCTTGGGACGTTCTTGTGATTCGACCACCTGATATCCTCATCTATCCAGGCTGTTTGGCCAATAACTTTTTTCACTTAGTTTTAAGGTAGAGTTCTCCTCTTTTCTCTAAGTTTCTTTTAAGCAGGGGTTATTTTTGGGGTAAAATTCTTTCAAGTAGAATTCTTAAACTTTCACTTCTCTGCATGTGGGATATTATTTATTTTATTGTACTTAAATGTAGATATAAAACTGAACCAATTCTGAATTTTACATATTCATTTTCTTCTGTTATGTTTTTTCTTTTTTTTTTAAAAATAAAATTTGTAAAGGTAAGACATATTTGCTCATTTATTGTTCTAATATACTATAAACCAGTTAAAATTGTAACACATTAAATCTAAACCCATAAAATATCTATGGAAAAGTACACAAAATCAAATACATACACATCATCATGTGTACTTCGGAGATAACCCAAAATTTAAAGATTTAGGAATTCTTAAGAAAAACCAAATAAAAAATATTGCAAAGAAAAACCAAAACACATACGCTACAAGAAAATATTAAAATCAAAATTCAAATCAAAATAAGTTACCCATAAAAAAACCAAGACATCCAAAAAAGTATTTATTCTAAAAAATATTAGGCCTAAAAAAAACTAATAATAAAGTTGAAAACTATAGAATAGAAATTTAAAATAAAATAAATAAGTGTAGTTAAATTTACCAAAAAACAAAAAGAGAATATGTAAATAAATAATGACCAAAAAAACTAAACTATACAATTAATTATAAATGAAAAATAATAATAACAACATTAAAAATATTGCATATAAATAACTTATCACCAAAAGAAATAATATATCACAAATATTGTATATAGAAAAACTTATTGTAGTTTGTGTCTTCGACACAAAGTAAATGTTTATCTCCACAAAAAATATTTTTAAAAAGTCAAATAAATTATAAATATTGGACTGAATTGTAGTGGACAACTACACATTTTACATATAGATGACAAGGATGAGGAGGAACAATCAACAGAGATGAACGAAGCATACAAGAAACACAAAAACACAGGAAAACAATATAGTGTTGATAAACATTACCTAAAATACTCTGTCTTGATGTAAGTGTACATTAATATATATGATCGTTAATATTAAATTGCATTTCTTCCCAAGAACTTCATCAAAGAATGAAGAGACAACTACTTACAAGAACACAAAGAGCTAAGAATTGGGGGTCTGCAGTTGCACTTTTTATGATAAACATAATAATACATATGGTAAAGAAACAAACGGAATGTGCTTTTATTTCTTACGATTTTAAAAACACACAATAACTAACAAAAGTAAGTTGATGCACGTATAGAAAAACAGACAAATTGAACAAAATAGATTATTCTAACAGTACATATGTATAAAAAATAACAATAGTAACACAGCAAAATAAACTGACAAAATGAATAAAAAAAATTAAGTATTACAAATACAAAGTTTAAAAACACAAAACTATTATAAAAAAAATAAACTAGGTGCAACATGAATATACATTTTATAAAAAGATATTACAAATTAACTCAACATATAATATAGAACAATTTTAAGAAAGTAATATGACCCGCGCATGCATCCCACACAGGCACGAGGAAACGCAGCTTAACTAGTAAATAAAATTAAAAAGAATAATTATAATGTATTGTAAATGTAATAACACATTACATAAATTGTATAATATTTTTTTGTTGATAACTGAAGGTAAACACGCAAAAACATTGTTTTCTTTTGATGGGTTTATCTTGCAGGTGGTGCAGCGATGATAGGATTCTTCTTGGCTTACTTTGTTGATAGCCTTACTGGAGTAGGACTTGTCGACCAAATGGGAAATTTATTCCCGGAGTTATTTTCATCCGCAAGAACGAAGATTTAGACAAATTCAAGGGTCTGTTCGAAGAGACAACTTTATATGACAAGTGGCATGGGAAGAGCCTGAATCATCAACGGTTTCTTCAAAGAAGTGAACAATATTTCTCGGCTATGTTTCCTCTTTGTTATGTGATGTTTGTGATCAGTTAAGAGTCCGAAGATAATTTCTTTATTGTATAACTGATCTTGAGATTGTAATCTCTCTAACTTTAAAAATCACTATGAAGTAGTCCCAAAGAAAATGTCGAGAAACTAAAGAAAGTTCATGACTTTGTAATCCAGACCTTTCCGTTGACTATTGAATAACAGAAAAAAAATAAAAACATTTCTTCTAAAAATCACCAATTATTCAAATCTGCATGATGATTTCGGAAACATGATTATTTTATATGTCGTTGTCATGCATTAGTTTGTGCCTTGGAGTTCAGTGATAAAAATTCACTCGCACACTTATTTAAGTGACTTTCGTACAGTTTAAAGTATCATAATGTTACTTAACAGAGTCGATAAAGATGCGTTGGTTTGTTAAAGGTTAACGAGTTTTCTTGAACATCTCGAGTTTAGCTTTATAAACCTAGGATGGAAGCAACTGATTTCATACCAGGTGAGAATGTGAGGAGGACAACATCACAACTTTATGTCATGTCATATGTATATGAAGAAGGGCTACGGATAAAAGGATGAATTCAAGTTTGGTTAAGGATCTGATGAGAACTTTGAGAAAAGAAAGGTTACAACGGAAAAGACAATTGAGGTATCAGCCGTAAAACTAAATTAACCAAGATATGCCTTAAGTTCGTAGCAACGTACAAAGAGGTGTAAATTGTGTGACACATCAACATCCAAGCTTGAATCTTAATTGGACTGACTATTCAGACAATTTATACCTTATTGTCTAATATGAAAAGCACAGAGATAATGGAACTTTTATCATCTTCTTTGATCATATCTAAACAAAAACTAACAACGACAAAAAGCACAGATTAACAAAGTTTATGTAAAAGGTGTGACACATCAACAGCCAAGCTTGAATCTTAATTTGACAGATTATTCAGACAAATTTTAGCTTATTTTCTGATATAAAAAGCATAGAGATGATGGAACTTTTTATCATCTTCAATGATTAACAAAGTTTATGTATCTAAACACAATCTAAGCAAACTAACAACAACAAAAATGCAAGCTAAAACATCGATTAGACTACCGTGTGCAGTGCAAGTTAACACATAACATGGAATAGAACAGATCCACCAACCAAATAAATTCAGATCATACACGAGTTAAACAGATTAAAAACCAAGCAATAGCATTATATGATAATACGTTTGAACTCACCACTTAGATTTCATTGGTTAGTAGTGAAATTGTATATATATGGTTTAAAAAGTGATATCACCAGTGGATAACCATGCAACATTAACCAATAAAACCGAGAAACTTGGTCTAGTTGAAAAGGTGTAATAACAAATTATATCATGAGTATAAAGCGTTATATCATGAGTATAAAGCGTAAGTGAATTTTCTTTTAAAACGTTAGACTAAAAATACATATTCAAGATTTAAGTTTTAAATCAGTCGTCTAACCAATATATAATCCTAATATCTTTGAAACACTTGTATATGACGCATACCAGTCAAACATTCGTTTAATTGGATACAATTTAGAATAAACATACAAACATACACATTACCAAGAAAGCTAAATCAATTACTACACTAACTATTCAAATAATTAAGAAGCAAACATCAAGATTTTACCATCTGAGCATATGGAAATAAATCACAATCGATCTTAACAAAGAATGACCAATAATTTTAGTGGTTTGGATCACTAACCAAAAAGAACAAATTATGCAATCTGAGTGAGACATTTACAAATGATTTAGCGCAAAGCTAAACAAAGAATAGAATAAACACCATCACATATCGAAAACAGAACATGATAGAGAACCAAGAACTTCCAAGTCCAATTAACAAAGTATTATAGGCAAACTATGTTTCCTAGAACCAAAACAGAATTTTGTAACCGATGGTGTGCAACCCGACGCTGGGAAGAACTGAGAAGAAAACAGTTGAGGTATCAGCCTTAGTTTAGTTAACCAAGATATGCCTCAAAATTTGTATCAACATACAAAGAGATGAAAGGTGTAACACATCAACATCCAAGTTTGAATATTCATAATTAGACAGAGTATTCGGAAAATTTCTAGGTGAAAACCTGTGGAATAATTTCGTTTTATTTGATTTATAGCTTTAGCTTATGTTATGTGTGCTTTTTGAAAATGTGTTTTCGTTCGTATTTGGGGTTTCGTGTGTTTGTTATTTTCATGTTTTTATTTGGTTGAAACTGTAAAATTGATTCGCATGAGCGGTTTTGTTTTATTTTTAGGTTTTTTATTAATATTATACTTTTCTGACTGACATATTTAAATGTTATCAATTTTAATTATTTTATCTTGTATATTTTCTGTTTGAAATTATGTGTATTTAAAATACTACTTGTACATTTTGAACATAAATAGCATAAATATTTATACACATTTCTCTCCCTATTTCATTTCTAAATTATATACTTGTATTATTTTAATCATTCATAAATTAAATTCATTTTTTTTGTTTTTATAATAAATTTAATATTGAAGAGATAGGTAGATAGATTAGTCTGGTGTTTTACCAGGTAACCAACAATTCGATGGGCCACATGAGTTAGCCCATTATTAGGTATAGCATATATCGAATTACGAAAACTGTTACATTTGCTTACAGAAATAGGAAGGTAAATAGAAATCGAACCCTACTTGTCCTCTTCCTCGCTTTTCGCCGTGTGTTTTTAGAGTCTTTTCTTAAACCCCTGCAACCAAACTTCTCAGTTCCCGACGGTGCTGATTGATTCCTTTCTGGACGTAAGTTTATTATCATCCTTTCATAAGATAATTCAAGAAACTGATGTTCGTATGAACTCTATTTTGGTTATATATAAATCGTAAATGTTTTTTTTGTTTGAATCCGAATCAAAGTTTTATTGTGACGTTTATGAAACAGAAACAAGTTATGGAATTTTCGCCTGGACTTGATCGCGTCGACGTACAAGTGTCACAGTCTCTGTCTTTGTAAAGTGTGCAAGTGATGATGATTCTGAAGCAGCTGAAACAACTTGCCTGTAACAGAGCTAAAACCCTTCCTTTCTCAAAATGTCTGAAATTAACTTTGTTTTGCTGAATGTTTTGGTTACCGTGTGATGTCTCTTTGCAGTGTCCGCCACACGCAGAAATGCTGATGTTGTACGGCTTGCAAGGTTCTACAGCAGCTCTCCTGCTGTTTGCCAACCCTTAACAAGAACCACTAAGCCTTCCAAAAGACTATCAAGAGATGATCGACGAGCTGCGGTGGAGTCTTTTGTCACCGAGTAAATTCATTCTCCATGCCTTTGTTTTCTCTTTTATCTGTCTACAAGTTCGTTCAGAGGTTTTTGCATATGTACATGTCGATTAGATAGCAATTTGTTCAGCGTAAGGCATCGGAACCTTATATTTTTCTGAACGTATCTATCTACTATCATCTGTATGCAGATACAGAGCAGCTAATGCTGGTAAATTCCCTACATTGACAGCTACTCTCAAGCAAGTGGGAGGCTGTAAGTACGTTGTTAGGGTTATCCTTCAAGAGCTCAAACTCAAACCAAATGCACATTTGCCAATCGTAGCCACAGCTCTCTCAGAAGTCCCTTCTTTTACACCTACCTCAGAGACTTTAAATGATGCAGATACGGACCCTCAGTCATATAGTTCTGGTTGCTATGCACAACACATCTCTTCTGTGGTTGCTGACCCTGTCTTTCAAGTAAAGCTCTTTACTTCTGTGTGATTTTCCTTTGCATGCACTTTATCACTTGTCTCACATACTTTTGCGTCTGTGTTACAGGATGTCAGTGATGCGATAGATTCTTCTCAACCTATTTCTGATGAAAGTAATCCCCAGGACAACAACAATCTTGTCATTACTACAGCACATGACAAAAGAGAAACCGAGACAGGTCCTCGTAACAATGACGTTGACAGTAAATGTGAGAACAATACTCGGCTTCCCGACAGTCAAACGTCGACGGTATCAGAGGAATGTTTAAAGAACTCAGAGAAAGAGGGAACATTGACGCACTTAAATAGTCAAGAGCTAAAAGCCGACCATCTTGAAGGAGCCAATGTTTTGCCTACTGAGACCAAGTATCAAGATTATGTCATTACTGCAACACATGAAAAAAGCGGTACCGAGACTAACAATGACGTTGGCAGTAAATTTGATAGCAATACTCATCTTCTCGACAGTCAAACGTCGATGGTATCAGAGGAATGTTTAAAGAACTCAGAGACTGAGGAAGAGGGAATATTGACGCACTTAGGTAGTCAAGAGGCAAAAGCAGACCATCTTGAAGGAGCTGCAGTTTCAGATAATGGTTTGCCTACTGAGACAAGGTATGTTGTGCATAAAACTAGGTCTCTCCCTAACTGGTTGGGTACTTATATTATGCAGAATAATTTAGTTCATTAGATGGTTCTCTTTTTTTTGAGTAGTAGCAACAAACCAATTCAAGCTGATCGTATTGGCACAGCGTCAGTTTGAATTCTTATATGTATATTCCTTTTGCAGACAAGCTTCAGAGAAAGGGGATGGTGAGGTCAAAACAGGAGAAAATTCAAGTGCTTGGAGCAATATAATTTCATTTGCGAAAGAATTTGCGAACTTTTGGAGAAAAGGGTAGATAAAACATAAACTAGATATTATCAGGGAGGTGCAATAGCTGCGTTAGTGCAGAAACTTAAGAAATCGCTTTTCTTTTTGACCATTTTGTAGAGGTTGTATGTTTTGTGGTAGACGGTTTTGTGCAAAAGTTTGGAATCTCCCAAGATGTCTAACACGGTAAATTGATTATGTACACAGTTACTACGGTCTTGCTCGCAATGAGTTTAAATCAAAACACAACTTGCTAATTCATTGTTGGTTTGACAAGGTCACAAAACCAAAGAAATACACAAATAAAGATTTTATTTAATAGCAATTTTGATAGATGTCAAGTGACGGTACAGATATGGTGAAGACTGTGCAGCAGCAGCTCTAGCTCCCACGGTATGTGGTGAATGAAAATGGTGAAAGTAGCAGCGGAACGTGGAAATGCTCCCATTTCTGAGATTCTGTAACCTCAAATGCAATGGAAACGTAGGGGAAGAAGCCGCCTGGGCAATAGTTTGCAGTGTTGAAGCTTATTCTATATGTCCCTGGATTCAACGCCTCAACCAAATCCATCAGTGGTCCGCTACGCCCATCTTTATCAGTAGCTGAAGTTCCCACGATGGACCAGTCCCCACGACCTCCATGACGAAAGGAAGGACTTGTAGTACCATTCCACACCTCCAAGTGCACTTCAACACCCACAGCTGGAGCACCACGTGAGACGTCTAAGACATGAGTCGTGATGGGTGGCCTAGTTCTCTTGGTAGCTTTTGCTTCAGCTGCAACATTCAAATGCCCTCCTATGATTCTCAGACGATCTTCTAAAGCAAGCAACAACGTATAAAGTATCACAGATAACACGAGTATGAAGGTACGTATTCCAAAAGACACATACTTTCTTATCGAACTCCCTCCTAGGAGATGAAAGCCCCACACAAAAATTTAACAAGGAAAGGATTTGGCAAATCACCAAAATACCTTGAGGTTTTGTTGACTCAGTTTGTAAAACACCTTTAGCCGTCTCGGAGAAGAGCTTTGCAATACGGAGCTCCGTTATTTTCATTTGCTCCTTAGCAGCAACCTCAAGCTCCACTATGGGTCTGTTTGCATACCTTCCCTGAATAAAAGAGGTGATTTTTGAGAACATGTAACTCTGTTGTCAGGGGACTAACAAGGAAAAATGACTTGGAAATGCCAAGTGACCTTTAACTCGGTGAGCATCTCGGCGTGAGTCCTGCCGGAGGCGCAAATAATGAAGATAAACCCAAATTTCTGTCTGTAGAGTGCATTCCACTCCGAAAGCGCCTAAGAAATCCAAGAAAGTTCATCATCATCATCATCAGAAGTAACTTTTCAAGAGAAAGACGAAAAGATAAGTGGAAGATCCAATCACCTCTAAGGCAGTGGCAGACGTTGTGGCAAAGGCAGTGGACTGCTCTGCTACGCTCCGTCGAGCAAAATCTGAGTTGTTAGAAGGTGAAGGAGAGTTACCAATCTGAGGGTGTGCAGCAAAGGCTTCAAGCCAAGCTGCAACATTAACTTGGTTGAACCAAATGTCTCTTGCAGATTCGATCGCTGCTTCTAAAGACTTAAAGGGAGAAGCTTTCACCATCAGCTTCGCAAAATCAGCGCTTCCGCAGCAAACCATCCAGTCGTCTTCCCTCATCTCCATCGTCATTTTGTTCTTCTCACCGATCCTCTTCTTACTTATGTTGTTGACTGATGTAGACTGGTGTAAGGTGTAAGTATATTAACTGGGCCTTCGAAAATGGGCCTTTAAAAAACTATTGGGCCATTTTTAAATAAGCCTTTTATTTATCTTTTTCCTTTTACTTCATCTTCCCTCTTCTATATGTTAAGTGACAGGAACAGAACCGTGTGTAGTTTGCCAACAATTTTATTACAGAAAAGAGATCTCTTTGTTTAGGGTTTTGCCTTGTGCTTGTGGCGGGAATAACAAAGCATAGCCGGAATGGGGAAAGACGAAGAGGAGCTGCGAGGGGAGATTGAGGAGCGTCTTATCAACGAAGAGTACAAGATCTGGAAGAAGAACACTCCTTTCCTCTACGATCTCGTCATTACGCACGCTCTCGAGTGGCCTTCCCTTACTGTTGAATGGCTTCCCGACCGTGAGGAGCCTTCCGGTAAAGACTACTCCGTCCAGAAGATGATTCTCGGTACCCACACCTCCGAGAACGAGCCCAATTATCTGATGCTAGCCCAGGTTCAGCTTCCCCTTGACGACACTGAGAGCGAAGCACGTCAATACGACGACGACCGCTCCGAATTTGGCGGCTTTGGTTGCGCCACCGGAAAGGTTCGATTTTTATCATTTTCTCATATTCAATTTTCAGTTTGAATTTAGGGTTCCGTTGAGTTGAATGATTAAAATTAAAAAGTCGACTACTTTTGGGCAGGTTCAAATTATCCAGCAAATAAACCACGAAGGGGAGGTGAACCGAGCTCGATACATGCCTCAAAACCCTTTCATAATTGCCACCAAGACAGTTAATGCGGAGGTCTATGTGTTTGATTACAGCAAGCATCCATCTAAGCCACCACTTGATGGCGCCTGCAATCCTGATATGAGGCTCAGGGGTCACAGCTCTGAAGGCTATGGTCTGTCTTGGAGTAAGTTCAAGCAAGGTCATTTGCTCAGCGGCTCTGATGACGCTCAGATCTGCTTGTGGGATATTAACGCCCCTCTTAAAAACAAGGCCCTTGACGCTCAGCAGATCTTCAAGGTATGCTTCGGTTACTGTCTCTCTTGACTATTGTTTTGCATCATTTGCAAGGCAAGCTATTGCACCAGGGAATCAGTCAAGCCCATGAAAGTATATAGACAGATATGAATTGTGATTTATATGTTTTCTTTGCTGATTGTTTGCTTAATTTAAGGCTCATGAAGGCGTCGTGGAAGATGTTGCTTGGCATCTGAGACATGAATACCTGTTTGGATCCGTTGGAGATGATCAATACCTTCTCATATGGGATCTGCGTTCTCCATCTGCCAGTAAACCAGTACAGTCTGTGGTTGCTCACTCCATGGAGGTGCGTTTGCAATAAACTGAATTTTAAGACAGATAAATCGTTGAGCCTAAGGCTAGTCTGCTTGGTTCTCATTAGTGACCTGGTCTTTTTGGTTAACATGCTTGTTTCCTTAAACATAAAAAAACCCACTGAATCATATTGCCTCCTCTGCGTTTGCTAATTGTTGGGTTTTTTTTAAATGCCTCAGGTTAACTGCTTAGCCTTCAATCCATTTAATGAGTGGGTTGTGGCAACAGGGTCAACTGATAAGACTGTTAAATTATTCGATATACGGAAGCTAAACAATGCGCTTCACACATTTGATAGCCATAAGTGAGAACATTTTACTTCGAGACATATTATCTGTTACTAAGAACTATTTTGCTCAATTAAACGCAGCAATGCTAACCGATATTATTTCCTTTGATCTCCAGAGAGGAGGTATTCCAAGTTGGTTGGAACCCCAAGAACGAGACTATTTTAGCCTCATGTTGCCTTGGTAGAAGGCTTATGGTTTGGGACCTTAGCAGGTTTGGGCAGTAGACTTTCTTATAGAGTGATCTTTTTTCCTCATGAAGGTGCAATATTAATGTGTTTGAGGGTGTCTTATGACAGGATCGACGAGGAACAGACAGTAGAGGATGCAGAGGACGGCCCACCGGAGCTGCTGTTTATCCATGGTGGTCACACCAGCAAAATTTCAGATTTCTCGTGGAACCCTTGTGAAGATTGGGTTATTTCCAGTGTAGCTGAGGACAACATACTTCAAATATGGCAAATGGCTGAGAACATTTATCATGACGAGGACGATGCTCCAGGGGAAGAACCAACGACAAAAGGTTCTTAGCTTATTGTTAGGTTCCTATCTTATGTGACATTTTTTTTATATATACATCTCTCCTTCTGATCTGTTCAAGTATTTAGTGTAAGTTGTGTAAGACGAGACATGAGATGAGTTTACCTTTTTTTTTTTCACTCCGCACTTCCTTGCGTCTGTTGAAACCAGCTTTTTTCCAACTCACCAAATTACTTGTGGCATGTAGGTTCGTTTTAAAATAAAAATAGAAGAGTTGAATCTCATAACTTCAATAAGAAGTGGCCACCAAAAATAAGAAAGAGATTACAAGTTTGAATTACAGTCTCGAACATCAACCTCAAATGAGGGACGCTTGTCACAATGGTCTTATTCAAAAGGCTTCAAAGCCGCTTGATAGTTTTGCTTATAACTAGCAATCGAAAAGAGACCTGTATTGAGAAGCCTCATTAGCCATCTCCTCAATGCTCCTATCCACACGGTCTTTGTCTAGGTCAAGCTTCTGCTTCAGTTCCTTCTCCTTCTCATCAATCTACAACAAGATACCACGACCATAAGACTTTTATAAACCCCAAGCTAGGAATGCGATCAAGAGACAACAACTTACTGCATCATAGATCTCATCATTCTTCTCAAAGTCACCACCTTTGCGAGGCAAGACGTGAATGTGTACATGGGGAACACTCTGTCCCGCCTGAGGGCCATCCTATGCCGTTTTCAAGAAACCAGAGTTAGATGGTATGATCACAATCATTCCAATTCCAACCCTTTTCACATCCACACACAAATGAAGATATGAATTGGAAAGTAAAAAGGGAGAGGTTTGTTTAAGTTACTTGGATGGCTAATGTGAGAGAAGATGCATTATGGAAGGTCTCAATCCGAGAGCCAATTTTCTGAGCAGTAAGCCATAGATCGCTGGTCTCATCAGCTGTGAGATCAGTAAAGCGCGGCACAAGGCGTCTTGGGCAGACAAGAACATGTGATCGTGTAGTCAAAGTCACCAAAAGGAACTCAATTTCGAATACAAAACCAAAAAAAATAGTGAAAGCTTAAAAAAGGATATGACCTGCAAAAAAAAAAAGCGAGGGAAAAAAACTATATGAGAAGACGAAGAAGAAGAAGAGAAATGGTAATGAATGATAAGCAGAGAAAGGAGACAAACCAGGAAGAAGCGGGCGGAGATTAACCATGGCATAAGAGAGAGGAGTTGCGTAGAACACTTCACGCGCATCGATCTTGTAAGGCCCAAATACGTAAGAAGAAGAAGTCGACATCTGCATCACATCAAAACACTTAAAAATCAAACATTCTAACTTGAAAAGTAGAGTTAATGGTAACAACTTGCCTCTCTCCGACAACGAATACTGGACAAGATCGCCTTCCCGCTTACATGTAGCTTCTGCATCTCGGCTCCGCCTCCATCGCCATTTGAGTCACTGTTACACCTTTCCCCTTTCTCCCTCATGGATCACTTAGGCCCACATCCCCTTATTGGGCCTTTACTGGTATTCGTTGAAGTCTCAGGCCCAAATAACTTATTTTAATCAATTAAAAAAAAGCTGTTGAGAAAGAGAGAGAGGATGATGATAGAGGCAAAAAAGATAAGATTTTTGCAGATTCCTCCGCTTCGATCAAAGACTCAAATCAGCAAATGTGGAGCGTCACCGGAGCTTTGGGCGTGGCGGTTCCTACCGCCGCCATATGCCGTCCGAAACCATTTCTCGTCTCCTCTTCTCTTCTTCCTAAGCAGACGAAGAAGCTCAGTCTCTCTCCACCGCAGCCTCTGGCTCTAGCATCATCACATTTCTCCTCCTCTTCTTTCAAAACCGCTGCTACTTCCGCTCAACAACAGTCGGACAATAAGGTTTCTCTTCTCTCTCTTCTCCTTCTCGATAGTCAAACCAACCCTCTTACGGATGAAATGAGGTGATGATTGTTGCAGGGAGAGAGCACTAAGTACTACTTCCTGGTCGCGAACGCCAAGTTCATGCTTGACGAAGAGGAACACTTTCAGGAGCAGCTGTTTGAACGTCTCCGATACTACGGAGAGCGTGAGAAAGAGCTAGACTTCTGGCTCGTCATTGAGCCCAAATTCCTTGACAAGTTCCCCAAGATCACTCAAAGACTCCGTCGCCCTGCCGTTGCTCTTGTTTCCACCAATGGTCCATGGATCACGTTAGAAGCCCTCCTAATCCCCACTTCTTTTCTGTTTATAAAGTTACGTCCTTTGTTCCTCTTTACCCACACAGTTTTTGTTGTTCTCTTTTATGGCAGGTTTATGAAGTTAAGATTGGATCGAGTTCTAGCTGAATCATTTGAAGCTACCTCTCTTGATGAAGCCTTGGCCTCCACTCCTACTACTCTAGAGTTCGATAAGCCTAAAAACTGGGTGGCGCCATACCCAAAGTATGAACCTGGATGGTGGGATACTTTCTTGCCCAAAGAAATCAAAGAATCTGTAGTATAGAACTTTGCCCTTTTTGTCTGTCTTTTTTTTTTTTTTGCATTATCCGAATCCAGCTTTGTCTTAGTTCGTTCCATAGTTTGTATTACTGAGGCTTCTTTATATTTCCGTGTACTCTGAATATGTTGCAACTCAGTTGAGTCTAGTGAGCAGAATTGATCAAGGCTTATTTCTATCTAGTATGTTGCACATATTTGTGTTGAATCAAGGGTTCAGGGGACGGGTTTTTTAAATATTCGTTTGTCCCATCAATCTTGCTAGAAATCAGAGTGGAGATTGTACTTGACTACTCCGTGGGAATAAAAGGTTATATTATTACCAAGTGACCAAGCACAAATTTCAAATTTTACAATGTGATGAATGTTGCTACACTTGCAGAAGATGTATTCGTGAAAACTATACACAGTAAGCTCCACTGGTGCCTGTTACTCCTGTGCAGCTAATTCTGCAATTTCTGCAAGGGGCTTCCACATGAACTTTCTCCTGCAGGGGAATGTGATGGTGGTCATGAAAAGTGCAAACATAAATGATTTTGATTATTTAAAAAGGAATGGTATTCTTACCAGTTGCCACATTCAGCGATAACCCTGACATTAGGACGGAGAGAAGGAAGCAACGCGAGAAACTGGAGTTCGGACTTGGAAAGAACCTGAGTTGTTGATTAGATAAAATAAATAAAAAGGTGAGATATAGCAAGCATGTGGAGACAGAGTAAATCAAATGAGAAAAACTCAAACCTTTGCTTCGATGATCCAGACGACAAGTCCCTTGGCATTAGGTGGAAGAGCAGAGAGCCTATAGTCGACTTCTGGTGGATAATACCACCTTGCTATAGGTTGTTTCCCAAGGTGGGCCTAGAAAAAGAGAAGAGAGCATGGTTCAAATACTAAAACATTGAAACACCGATTAACGTAAAAGATAGGTGAAAGGAAATATACAGGGCAAACAGGGTAGGCATTGAGGAGTGTGGTCTCTGGGTCACCAAGTCCTCGAGCAGAGATGTCGAGAAAGTAGTAGCCTTGGTCTTTGAGACGGTTAAGATAGCGACCTTCGTAGCCACCCTCGTGAGGAGTGTAGATGGCGATCGCCTTGTGCTTTTCCACATCCTCAAGCCAACGACCGATGTCTGGCTTCACCAGGTCTCCTCCAATGAAGTCAGCGATGCTGCATCTCACGCCACTGCTTCTTTTCTTCCTGCTAATAATATTCACAGAGAAGGGCCTAACTGTTTTGCTCTTCTTCACTTGCGACGAGGCTTCAAAACACGGGGGTGCCACACGTTGTATACATACTGCACGGCTTGCCATCTCTTTACTAGCAATGATATGTTTGAGTAGCGCGTAATAACCATTGCTTGACTTGACGACGATGATGATGAAAGAATGGTTGAGAAATGATGATGACTCACCCGACAAGGGATAGAGTCAAATGGGCTTCTAAATTAGTGGGCTTTAATTCTTAGGGCCCATTTATCATGAATGGTCAGCTAGCTCGAATGTGAGAGCAACTCCGAGTTAAAAGTCAGAAACTTTGGAGTCAGACAGAGCAAACTGTCTGAAATACTTTCGGTCTTTCGGAGAAGAAGGAATGTCGAGGGGATCTCGGCTCCTTAGGGCACCTGGCCTCCTACTACGTCACGCTTATCTGCGAACTCAGCCAAAAGCCCCATCCTTTTCCTACCGTCTTCGCTCTGATTATCTTCTTCAGCATCATGGCTTATCCAGTTTCATCAGACGTAACTCAATTCGGACAACCCCTTGTATCAATGCCTTCCTCTCCGATCCCTCTCCGTCCCAACCCCCTATTCGTTCCGTTCAACGGACATCCATGGTTAACGGGCGTCTTCTGTTCTCGACTTCTACTCCCAAACCCGACCAAGACGCCGACAAGTCTAAGCAAATCAAGAAGGCCCCGGATTCAGAGTCGGCTATGGCTGACATGAAGATCCTCCGTACGCTTGCCGGATATTTGTGGATGAGAGACAACCCGGAATTCCGGTTCAGGGTCATCACTGCCTTGGGCTTTCTCGTTGGGGCTAAGGTCTTGAATGTCCAGGTCCCTTTCCTCTTCAAACTGGCCGTTGATTGGCTCGCTTCAGCCACCGGTACTGGTGCCTCTATGTCCACCTTCGTAGCTGCAAACCCTTCTCTTGTTGCTGCTTTTGCTACTCCTTCTGCTGTCCTCATTGGATATGGCATTGCTCGGACGGGGTCTTCTGCTTTTAATGGTAACACATCTGGGTAGCTCAAATTTGTGAAAACAGAAACGAAAAGAGTTTCACTTTTCACTCTTGATCATGCTACTTTCATCATTGCAGAACTTCGTACTGCTGTGTTCTCCAAAGTAGCTCTTCGTACAATACGATCCGTTTCTAGAAAGGTATGCTGCTGCTGCTGCTCTTAAGAACCTTTTCGATGGAGATTTAGACTGTATTATCTGATGTATCAATCCTTTTCACATGATGCGTTTTGCAGGTGTTCTCACATTTACATGATCTTGACCTTCGTTACCACCTAAGGTATCGTCTCTCCTCTCCTACTCTTTTGAGTAGTCTCGCTCATTCCGTTCTGTCTCGTCATAACTTTCTTACTTATTTGCTCATGTCCAGTCGAGAAACAGGTGGTTTGAACAGAATTATTGATCGTGGTAGCCGTGCAATCAATTTTATCCTCTCAGCTATGGTTTTCAACGTTGTTCCTACCATTTTGGAGGTAAAAGATTGCCTGACCGCTTGGTGCTTTATCATGATCGTGGATTTTTCTCATTTTCACTAATTGATATCTGCTACCGGTTCTTTCTAGTTTGGATTACTCTTTTGTCTCTAAAAACAGTCGACGTAATTAATATGTATCTTCCAGATATCTATGGTATCAGGTATACTAGCATACAAGTTCGGAGCTGCATTTGCCTGGATTACTTCCCTTTCTGTTGGCGCATATATCGCTTTCACATTAGCTGTGACACAGGTACTGTGCATTCTTCGGCATATTCTTATCAATGCCAAATATGATGCAAGACTTGCGTTTTTGTCACAATAATCCAGCACTGACTGTAATAATTTGCTTAAAACACTTGAAGTCGTTACTAAGCTTCTCTGATCGTAATGTGTATTAACTCTTTCTACTGGCTAAAAAATCATTCGAGCTGTGATAGGTGGGAAATTATTGTACAAAGAATGATTTGTTTCTTTATATTCTTTCCATCTTTCATTATCTTGTTACAAAACCTTTTTGCCGTCAGATGTTATGCTCACATTTCATTTATTTTATCCAGTGGCGAACCAAGTTTAGAAAGGCTATGAACAAAGCTGATAATGATGCTAGCACAAGGGCCATTGATTCTCTGATAAATTATGAGGTAACTTTTCCTTCTTTAGATATAACTTTTGCTTGAATAACAGCTTTGACCGAACCTCTGTTTCGTTTCAGACGGTTAAGTATTTTAACAATGAAGGTTACGAGGCTGAAAAGTATGACCAGTTCCTGAAAAGTAAGTTACTGTACTAGCTGTTCTAGCATGATAAACAGATTTATCTTAGTCTCCACAGAATCCTCCAGTTTTATCTTTAGCAGAGTATACTAGCCGCAAAAAAAAAAAAACTATCAGATAGGGGAGTGCGCTGACTGATTTACATGTTTATATAGTCGTTCTTTCCACTAGCATGAGAACAGATTGATGCTTTATTATGATATGTCATTGCTCAGTCCATTTACCTTAACCTATCTTGTGATGATTCTGCTGCTTATATCAGGATATGAAGATGCTGCCCTACAAACTCAAAGAAGTCTTGCTTTCTTGAACTTTGGGCAAAGTATCATATTTAGTACTGCTCTGTCAACCGCAATGGTATTGTGCTCTCAGGGTATTATGAATGGCCAGATGACAGTTGGTGACTTGGTCAGTGCCTCCTTTGATTTTGCCTCTCCATTGACATTTTATGTTTCTGTTAAGTTCCTTCTGCATATTTCGACGCAAATTGTCTTCTAATAATCGTTTCCATGTTTGGACGTTGCAGGTTATGGTGAATGGACTTCTCTTTCAGTTGTCTCTTCCTCTAAACTTCTTGGGTAGCGTTTACCGTGAAACCATTCAGAGCCTTGTGGACATGAAATCAATGTTTCAGTTGTTAGAGGTATATGCGGATGCTATCTTGTATTCTTTAATCAAGAATATTCAGATGCATGCTGTTAAGTATGGACTCCTGGCATGCTGAATTGATAATGTGGTATTCTCTAACTGCTCAGGAAAAATCTGACATCAGAAACATAGATGACGCAAAGCCTCTTGTTCTGAAAGGTGGAAACATTGAGTTTGAGAATGTTCACTTCAGGTAGGTGTTGATTCTAGTGGAACATTACTAGCTCTATTTTCCTAAGCTGTCATAGGCAAGAATCATGGACACAACGATTCTGCTAGTTACCGAAAACTTAAACACACGTGAACAAAAACACTAACCAATATAGGAACAACTTCTACAAATAGGACTTCTACCGTTTATTAAAGTGCAAATTTTAGGATACATTGCATAATTTGGATATCGGCTTCATGTTGTGATTGAATACGAAAGGGGGTTCATTACATATGTATATTGCGACATAATCATTCATATTTCTACAATTACAGTTACCTTCCAGAGAGAAAAATTTTAGATGGAATTTCCTTTGTCGTACCGGCAGGAAAAAGTGTGGCAATTGTTGGTACTAGCGGGAGCGGTAATTCCTAAAGCTTGTTTGTTAAGGCATCTAAATCTAAATTTATTATTTTTGTTATGCCATTGTAATCCTTATGCTTTGTTGTATGGCAGGCAAGTCAACAATTCTTAGAATGCTTTTTAGATTCTTCGACACAGATTCCGGAAATGTAAGCATTTTTTTCATTTGTTTGTAACCTATTGAACCTCGTTTGGAAGCATTGTTGCAACAAAAGCCTGGTGTCTAGAGAACTTATTTTCTCATGATGGTTAACAGGTAAGGATTGACGGGCAAGATATAAAGGAAGTGAGACTAGATAGCCTCCGAAGCTCTATAGGAGTTGTGCCGCAAGATACTGTAAGTTTGCATTACTATAGTTTCTCTTTTTTTTTTTTATACCTCTCATCGTTTGTTTATAACTATATACAACACAATGACCTCGACTGTACTGCAGGTGCTTTTCAATGATACAATATTTCACAACATACATTATGGACGTCTTTCAGCTACAGAAGAAGAGGTACCTGCCATCTTTTACTCGGTGCATACTACAACTTAATTATCGCTATACGTTATCTACTAACACACATATTCAATATAGGTGTATGACGCTGCTCGGCGTGCTGCAATTCATGAAACGATCAGTAATTTTCCGGATAAATATTCCACGATTGTTGGGGAAAGAGGGCTCAAGGTCAGTATTTTTGATGTTATATTTGAAATGTTTCATATAGATCACTATCTGCCTTGAGTTCAGTGCCAAGTCGCAATTTGCATGGATAAATTAGTCCCCCTTCGGTTTTTGTCTGAGCATTATCAAAGTAAAACAAACCTAGTCAGCCAGGCATTCAAGTCGATAGTTCATCTGTTGGAAATTGGAGGAAGGATAAAAATGATTCGATAAACTAGTTTCGCGGAACTGTAATAAGCATGAGAAAGAAAATATTAGCCGAGTCTGAGCGAGGTTTTTTATATAATTGTGAAGAGTCACAATGACGAATGACCATCCATAGTATGAGAAGAGAGTCATATATTGATGGGTTGTTTTGGTGGTGATGACAATGGAGCTGTGATGTTGTGTGCAGTTGAGTGGTGGAGAGAAACAAAGAGTGGCACTTGCTCGGGCATTCCTGAAAGCCCCTGCGATTCTGTAAGTAATTTTGTACAGAATCAAGCATTGACTTTGCGTATGTGATTAAGTTGATGTTAAGAGTCCTCGCATTCGTAAGAAACTTGAGATGAGATTTAGAGCTGGTTGGTGTCAAATGGCACAGGTTGTGTGATGAAGCAACGAGTGCGCTGGACAGCACAACAGAGGCAGAGATACTTAACGCACTCAAGGCACTGGCGAGTAACAGGACATCCATCTTCATTGCCCACAGGCTGACCACTGCGATGCAATGTGATGAGATAGTAGTACTGGAGAGCGGGAAGGTGGTTGAACAGGGCCCCCACGAGGTGCTGTTGGGGAAGGCAGGAAGATACGCGCAGCTATGGACACAACAAAACAGCACTGTGGATATGATTGACGCGGCTATCAAATTGGAGGAGTGAATCCTAGGGGCAGAAAAAAGGTGTAAAATTGTTTATTTATATCTCACTGATTCTTTTACTTTTCGAATGTATGGAGCATGTGTAGTTAATACGTTTCCCCAAAAGGACAAAGCAGGGAATAATAATGGTCAATGACAAGTTTTGTGTCGATGTTGGTGGTTAACGTAAGCGAAGGCTGCGAAGCGAAGTCTAAAAAAATTGGTGGGGCTTACTGTAAAGTATAATTTTATATTAACGAAAGCCCAAGATTGGCCTAATTAAATAAACTAAGAGAAAAACTCCCTTATTGCTCAATTTTAAAAATCATACGTAGCGCCATAAGAACACGAAGATGGTCAAGGTAACATATACGCAACAAGAAGACTTACACTACCCATATTCCGTTCTCCTTCTGGATTATGGGTGGTGTAAGTCTTCTTGTTGCATATATGTTACCTTGACCATCTTCATGTTCTTCTTCAAGTTATGGCCTCCATGTTCACTTCTTGCCTCTCCTGTATTCTCTTCCACAATTCTTGCGCTTCCTCGGTCAAGGTGATTTCATTGAAGTTATTTGTGTTTGGGATTCTTAAGTAAACCACTGGGCGTTTATGTGGCCATTCTTTAAAATGTCTCAACTGCCGTTCTTCCGATCCCCGTAGCTATCGTTCCGCATATCTCGCACATAAAGTCTACAAGAGAAGATCAAGCGTAGGAAATGGAAAACCAAACAGTCAACAAATGAAGAAGCCGCAAACATTTGTCAAGAGGTGTGGAATAGCAATACTAAACATCTCGTCTCAGTTAACTTAAACTGACAATAAAGTTCCATCCCAAACAAAAATGGCCCGAAGTAGATTCTTGTTTGCAACTTTACCAAAAGGGAAAAACTGTTTTGTCTTTTAAATAATCCATTTATAAAGTTCAAACCAAATCCCATCAGAAACATCTGATGCTAAGCTGCCGTTGATCTTTAGTTTTAAGTGCTTGTAGCTTGGCCACTGCCGTTTCTATCTCCAACTTCTTCCTTGCCGGAAACGAGGTCGACTTGATCAACATCTTATTTACCACCGTCCCTTGCCTTATCAAACACGACGCGAAAGCAAACTCTTCATTTGAACCGCTGAAGTTGTGCATCCACACGGTATTCACACGGAATTTAGCATTGGGGAACGGAAATTTGTTATTCTCCTCCCACAACTTGCTCTGTGAAGACTCTCCTTCTTTCCTAGGAGAATTGTTATTCTCCACATACCAACAACGTCCATAAATGAGTATGTTTAGTTAAAACAAAACAAAAAGAAATCATCAAGAGTTAATAGTCACGAGTCGTCAACTAAAAGAAGCATGAATTCTACATACGTACCTTAAATAAAATCTCAAGCTCTACCATTCTAAACCTCCAAAGAAGTAAGACTTGTCTTAACCTCTCTACTTCTCTTGGATTCATTAAATCTACACTAACCGACAAGGATGTACAGATGAAAAATCTAAGAAAGTCAGGTGTGGTAACCATAAATTCTTCATGCCCACTGTTCTTTTCCTCCTAACTCATACATTAAACACCCTAACTCCTTCTGTGTATATCCACAAATTTTTAGAACACATGTAAAAAGATATATGTGCACCTGTGATATGTTGTAGCTGATGTGAGGAAAGCATATCCCTGCAACCCAAAAGTTCCTATGAAAATGGAGTCTAGGGGACCTGACGGAAAAGTCATCTCTCCGACACAAGATACTTCCGATGGCAAAAATATCCAGACGACTTGATGACACTTCAATGCCATCAGTCGTATCGGACATAAACACTTGCAAGAGCTTCAATCTGTTGCTGTTAATCTTCAGAGGACCACTTTTTTTGAAGGAAGGGGAGTCTAGTACAAGCACCTCCAGGGAAGGGCAAGATGCCAAGACTCTGTTAAAGACCTCAACATCGGGGGCGAACACACATGTCAATTTGAGGGTCTTGAGACTTTGGCAGTTGTTGAAAGAATGTGAGGTTCTGAGCCTGTGCCTCTCTAGCGAGAGTGAAGTGAGGCCTGGATATGAGAAAGAGTTTGGGGGAAAGTCGATGAAAAGTTCTTCACGGTCCATGTATTCAAGATGGTGTCTAAGTGTGAGATGCTTGGTCTGCTTTACACCGGTGAGTGATTGAATCCAAGTATTCACCATCTCGTTTGTGTAATGGTCGATTACGCAG
>KE154293.1:415346-452596 GCA_000411075.1 Sisymbrium irio | reverse complement strand
CAAAAAAAAAAAAAAAAAAAGATGGTTTAAGGCATGAATAAGAAGAAGATAAACAACCAAAAAAAGAAGAGGAGAATTTGAGAAAAGGGAACCTTGGTCATCAATGTAGCAACCCTATTCGAAACATGGAGTATCTTTTTGGCATTGGTAATCTTTCGCATGTCCAAGACTAGATGAGACATTTGTTTCCACAAATGTTCCCAACGTTTGGACACAACACTCGTCCTTACCGCTTCTTCTGTGGACAGTCTGGATAAGAACATGAGCAATACATCATCGGGGAGCTTGCTGACCCAATCAACATTTTCTACCGGATCGGATGACGATGATGATGTTCTATTCAATTCGTATAAGTATGTTTCGAAACCTTTAGTATCCATCCTCAGTAAGTGGCCTGTAACAAAGAGTATACCATGAGTGTAGAGAAGATTCACGTACACAAAAAGAAGCAAAACCAACATGGGTGTAATTACCTATCAAGTATCAACCCCGTTTTAAACAATTAAACTAAGAAAACTACAAAAGCAAACAAAATTTCCACCAGATTTTTTGGAAATAATTGTTGACGGATAAATTGAAGTTAGCTAAACAGGTTCTGATTTAGCATTGATGGCACAATCACACGAAAAATAAGTTATACAAGCGTATTTCCAACACTTCTCAAAATAAAAAAAGAAGCCAGAACAATAGCTATGCACCCTACACAAATTTAGATCGTAAACTCAAGCAACACTAGTGTCCATGAATTTTTTTTCTGCATAACACAAAACCAAAATGAAGCATGAAAGCTTCTTCACGAGCAGACATCCTTAAGGTGTATTTCTTAGTTGCCCACATCACAACTTAGTTTTGAGGGATTCCACATAATTAAACCCTAATGAAGGAACAAAGAATCGACGAAACCTTATAACTTACGTTAACACTGAAAAAAAAAAGTTCGCGGCGTGCGGAGAATGACGATGATGTGTGACAATGTGAGAGAGCATTTCCAAACAGCAAATTCTCTTTTTATTCTAATCCCGAAGGTGTTAAGGCCTGTATCATCCTCCTTTAAGCCCAAGATAATCAGCTCCCTTTTTTTTTCTTTTACGAATATAAAATTGATCAAATTACATTAAAAAGAGTCCGTTTTTCCCGCGTTCCTTAACCAATCAACCGAAACAATTTCCCGCAGCAGTAAGAAGTTGGTTGAAAACAAACACTTCTGGCGATACCAAAGCCACATAACCAATCCACAATTCATCTTCTTCTGAAAGCAAAAAAAAAAAAAAACAGCCATACAACTAAGATACAACACTAGTTTATCAAAAATAAAACTACAATAACTTACCTGACTCGGAAAACAGAAAATGGCGGCATCCCCTCTTGCGAACTCTACAAGAAAAAATACGAATAAGAAAGCTCCAAGTTAGTGTTTCTTGGGACCCAAGATGTAAAGTTGATTCAACCTGTTCTTGCTATCGATCTGAATAATATTGTATGCTCTCGTGATCATACATATTTCTAGCCTAAATTATAGGTGATAGGTTAGCATTATTCTTTCAAAAAGCTTTTAAAACTATAAATGAAAAGTTTCTTTAAGTTTTCTTGAACAAACTAAAAAAAAGGGTAAACATGCTATGTGTGGTTCACGCCTTCACGGTTAGACCGTCATAGAGCCTCAGCCAACGGGTTTGTTATTCTGGTTTTTCGCTTCCACATGTAAATAAACCTTTTTTGTGGAATAATTAATTTGATATATTTCTAGAAAAAGTAAAGCATAAAGGAAACACAGTAGAATCAATTTCCATTTCTCATTTCTCATTTAATCCATATCTATCTATATTTTAGTTCAATATTAGATGGAATATTAACCAAAAAAGGAAAGAAAAAGGAAATCAAAATAGAAACAACGGATGTTTAAATATAAACATATTGGGCCTTGATTAGTACAAAAGGCCCATCTAAAATATTTCGGGCTGAGTCGGTTAACACAATCGTCTTTATATTATTTCGTTAATTCGCAATCGAACTTTTCTTCCTCTCTACTCCAGAAATTCCATAGATCTCTCAGACAATGGCCGCAGCGATGGTTCTTGACCCTAAAGCATCTCCGGCACTGATGGATCTGTCTACGGCCGACGAAGAAGATCCCTACTGCCGTCTGAAATCGCTTGAACGGCAACTAGAGTTCACCGATATTCAAGAGGAATATGTTAAAGACGAGCAAAAGAATCTCAAACGAGAGCTCTTACGTGCTCAAGAGGAGGTCAAGAGAATTCAATCCGTTCCCCTCGTGATTGGCCAATTCATGGAGATGGTCGACCAGAACAACGGCATCGTCGGATCTACCACTGGCTCTAATTACTATGTCCGGATTCTCAGCACCATCAACAGAGAAGACCTAAAGCCTTCTGCTTCCGTCGCCCTTCATCGTCACTCCAACGCCCTCGTTGATGTCTTGCCACCTGAGGCAGATTCTAGCATCTCCCTTCTTAGCCAATCTGAGAAGCCCGACGTTTCCTACAATGTAAAGTTTCCTCTCTTTCGAATCTTATCCCTTTTTTTATAGCTTAGGGTTTGGGTTTTTGAAAAGATGTTGGCTTTTTTTTGTAGGATATTGGAGGATGCGATATTCAGAAACAGGAAATTCGCGAGGCTGTTGAATTGCCACTTACCCACCACGAGCTTTACAAACAGATTGGTATTGACCCTCCACGAGGTGTCTTGCTCTATGGACCCCCTGGTACTGGTAAGACTATGTTGGCTAAGGCTGTTGCCAACCACACTACCGCTGCCTTCATTAGGGTTGTTGGCTCCGAGTTTGTGCAAAAGTACCTCGGCGAGGTAATAAAAATCGTAGCTTTTCTCAATTGTGTAATGTTTTGTTGGGTGATTCTGTTTGAGGCCTAACTAGCAGCCCTTCAATTGCAGGGACCTCGTATGGTTCGTGATGTCTTCCGTCTTGCCAAGGAGAATGCTCCTGCTATCATCTTTATTGATGAGGTAGATGCTATAGCCACTGCTAGGTTCGATGCTCAAACAGGAGCTGATAGGGAAGTTCAGCGTATTCTTATGGAACTTCTTAATCAGGTGAGAACAGGAAACAAATTAGTGTATGTTGATATTCGGGTATTCCCTTAGGGTGTAATTCAGAACTTTATGCTGTAGACTAATGGACTGTTGAGAAAAATTATGTCTGATGTTTGAGTTTCAGACTAAGTTGTGTTCTAACTTGTTTTGTTGAATTCGATGTAGATGGATGGATTTGACCAGACCGTGAATGTCAAGGTCATAATGGCAACCAATAGGGCAGACACGCTTGATCCTGCTCTCTTACGTCCTGGAAGACTTGATCGTAAGATTGAATTCCCACTTCCTGATAGACGTCAAAAGAGGCTTGTTTTTCAGGTTAGTTAAACACTACAAGTACTTGAATGCTGAATTAACTAGTGAAAGAGAGATGAAACTAATTGTTTTTTTTCAATGTGTAGGTATGCACGTCCAAAATGAACCTCAGCGATGAGGTTGACTTGGAAGACTATGTTTCACGGCCGGATAAAATTAGCGCTGCTGAGGTTAGTTTACTTTGCTTACTCTTCTATGCTTCCCACTCGAGTTTGCTTTTGCCATGTTGTATAGCCTCCATTGTCTTTGTGTCACCACCTAGTGATTTCTGCAAAATTTGCACTTGAGATAATACTCGATGGTTTGATTTACCTATCTGGTAGTAATGAAAATCCTGTGCAGCCAAATTATATATTTTAAGTAACACACTAATTCTATATTATGTTGAACAACGCAGATAGCAGCAATCTGCCAGGAAGCTGGAATGCATGCGGTGCGTAAGAACAGATATGTGATACTACCTAAGGATTTCGAGAAGGGTTACCGCTCAAATGTGAAGAAGCCAGACACGGACTTTGAGTTCTACAAGTGAGGAGAAGCGGAGATGGGAATCAGATTATGCGTGTTGTTAAAATTCCTGTGTTTTTTTTAATGGACATGGATTTGCAGTTTAATGTATGAACTAAGTTGCATCTCTAATTTATGAAGCTCAAGTCCACATATGTTTGTGTCTTTTAGTCTCAGCCTTTACAGCTCAATTTATAAGAAAACAGTGGCAGTTTAATATATGAACCAAGTTGCATCTCTAATTTCTGGAGCTAAGTTCACATGAGTTAGTGTTGTCTCCCAGCTTGTTACAGTTACATTTATTATAAAAAAGCATGGATGATGTCGGAGAATTGGCAAAAGCATACTTGAAGAAGAAGCACCAGGTAATAATGTCATGTTTCTGATTAAAGAGCATGGTTGGTATGAGAATTGAGAAGAGTGAGCAGGGCTTTGTTTTCATAGACAACATATCAAAAATGTCGAAAGCAGTTGGATCTTGTTTTGGGATTTGGCAGATGATGATATGACTAGTTTTACTTTTACATCGTATCCGCTATCTAGAATGATGCAAATCGAGAGAAAATAGTAACAGGAGTGGTTGGATAGGTCAAGACTATTATAACCATACCCAAATGATTACTTTACAAAAAAAAGGGAGGTAACAAAATTTGCATTTGGCCGAGTGTATTTGTCATTTTGCTAATACCTTAGAATCTTGAGCTTGGTCAAACTCTGGGTCACTCTTACTCTAGCGTTTGTTGCGGTCTTAACACATTAATATGATTTAGTCTAACGACTCACTGTCTTACGCTTAACAAATACGCCTCTTTTGTTTAACGTCACCACACACTCTCTTTCTCCATCTCTTTCGTTTTCCTTTTCTGCTTCTTCTTCTTCTCTCCGTCTCTCCCACTAGTCCCCACACGCATTGCCTTTTCTTCTTTCTTCTCTTTCACCATTTCAAGATTGAACTATAGTCCGCTCAAAACAGGCATCATTCCTTCCTCCTCTTCCCGTTCCTGAGTTCCTCAATGCCCACAATTTTCTTACTTCGTTAGCTTGCCGCTTTACTCTCAGGTTTCCCTCTCTTCATTTAGTTTTTTTTTTTGGAAGTTTCTGTTATTTGTCTAGTTGTGGAATTATTCTTAAGTCGCCATTTTTTCCGGCCGGGTGGGTAGGAAAGTTTTGAGACTTAACAGTCTAGTGACGTGGTGTGTTAGTTTCCTGGTTTTGTGCTATTCCAATTTGTTCGATACAGGTTGTTTGTTCAACAACTCCGGTAATATTAGACACTCAAACTCATCTTTATTTACTTAGCGACATTGTACACATGATGGAGAGACCTCTGCTTCTTTCTCTATATTTTTGACAAAAAGGAGTTGCTTTTTTATGCACATCAAGTTTTTGTGTTAAAGTTTGGTTCTTTAGCTTTATTCCTTTTGCTTTTTTTTAGTTGGATGCTTCAGTCTCTTATCTTAGCCTCTTTGATTGTTTAATCTCCCAATGATAAAGATAAAGATAGACAATATACTTTTTCTTGAAGATCTAAACTAGCATCTTTAATTGTTTTCTCTTCCCACTGTAGTTTTTTTTGTTGCTAATATGCTTATTTCTTTCAGAACCATATATACTAGTTATCAACTTTCAGTGTTATGATCCAATCTAAGGAACTGGCCAAACAAGCCTCCTATCCAGAACTGAATGTTGCAATATTGGCTTGTGTAGTGAAAGTCACTGCTCATCATCTTCTTCTTTTCTTCTGAAGCAGGAGGGACAGGAAGTCACGGTGATTATGAAGCTCCATTTCCAGTTTGTTGGTGGTCAAGGCTTTACCGTGAAATCCTCAAAGGGTTTCTTGTCTGCTTGTCTTGTCTCTTTCTTGTTTGTCATAACGACTTTCTGCTCTTCTGCTATTGCGGACCTGAACTCGGATAGGCAAGCTCTTTTTGCTTTTGCTGCTTCTGTTCCTCATCTTAGAAGGCTCAACTGGAACGCCACTAACCATATCTGCAAATCATGGGTTGGTGTCACTTGCACTTCTGATGGTACTCGTATTCTAGCTCTCCGCCTTCCTGGTATTGGGCTCGTGGGACCAATCCCTCCAAACACACTTGGTAAACTGGAATCACTCAGGATTCTCAGTTTGAGATCAAACCTCCTCGGTGGTAACCTTCCTCCTGATATTCAATCTCTCCCTTCTTTACGTTACCTCTATCTCCAACATAACAACTTCTCCGGTGAGGTACCTTCTTTTTTGTCCCAACACCTCAGTATCCTGGATCTCTCATTTAACTCTCTCACCGGGAAGATACCAGCAACTTTCCAAAATCAGAAGCAACTGACAAAGTTGAGTCTTCAAAATAACAAACTTTCTGGACCAATACCTAATCTTACACCAAGCCTGAGACTTCTAAACTTGAGCAACAATCATCTTAATGGTTCAATACCCTCTGCACTTCGTGGGTTTCCAAGTTCATCATTTACCGGAAATACATTGTTATGTGGACGTCCTCTGCAACCATGTACCGCTCCCTCTGGCCCTTCTCCTCTTACCCCGCCCATCTCCTCACCTCCATTGCCACCGTTTCCTCACGAAGAAGGTTCAAAAAGGAAGTTACATGTAAGCACTATCATTCTTATTATAGCTGGAGGGGCTGCCCTGCTACTGTTAATCAGCGCAATTATCTTATGTTGCTGCATCAAGAAAAAGGGCAAGAGGGAAGACAGCATCATAAAAACAAAGACTTTGACTGAGAAAGTAAAGCAAGAATTTGGAAGTGGGGTACAAGAGCCTGAGAAGAATAAGCTGGTGTTCTTTGAAGGATGCTCCTATAACTTTGATCTTGAGGATTTATTGAGGGCGTCAGCGGAGGTACTAGGAAAGGGTAGTTATGGGACAGCATACAAGGCCGTCTTAGAGGAATCCACTACAGTTGTGGTAAAAAGGTTGAAGGAAGTGGTAGCTGGGAAGAAGGAATTTGAACAGCAGATGGAGATTATCGGTCGGGTTGGGCAACACCCTAGTGTTGTTCCCCTCCGTGCTTATTATTACTCCAAGGATGAGAAGCTCTTGGTCTATGATTATTACCCTGCTGGTAACTTATCATCACTCCTCCACGGTTAGTCTTCCTTCCATCTCTTTTTAATGGTTTTTTTTATCTCGTTGGGTTACTTAAGACATGCTTTATTTCGTTGCCATGACAGGTAACAAGGGAACTGAGAGAATGCTTGACTGGGACGCCAGAGTGAAAATCACTCTCGCAGCAGCCAAAGGTGTAGCTCACCTCCATGCAGTTGGAGGTCCAAAGTTCAGTCATGGAAACATAAAATCTTCAAACGTGATTATGAAGCAGGAGAATGATGTGTGTATTTCTGACTTTGGGCTCACCCCTCTGATGGCTGTTCCCATTGCCCCAATGAGGAGGGCAGGCTACCGCGCACCAGAAGTAATAGAAACAAGGAAACACACACATAAATCCGACGTTTACAGTTTCGGTGTACTTATACTCGAGATGTTGACTGGGAAGTCTCCAGTGCAGTCGCCTAGTCGGGAGGACATGGTTGATCTCCCGAGGTGGGTGCAGTCAGTAGTGAGAGAGGAATGGACAAGCGAGGTATTTGATGTTGAGCTCATGAGGTTTCAGAACATCGAAGAAGAAATGGTGCAGATGCTGCAGATTGCTATGGCGTGTGTGGCTCAATTGCCCGAGGTACGACCCACCATGGATGAGGTGATTAGGATGATTGAAGAGATACGAGTTTCAGACTCTTCTGAGACTCGGCCATCATCGGATGACAATAGCAAACCCAAGGACTCTAATGTTCAAATCACACCTTGATTTCTCTTCCCCTTTTTTAATATGCTTTTGAGTTTGTAAGTCTTTTCTGTTGATTGTTTGGAGATCACTCGCCTAAGTACTAAGACGCAGTTGGAGGTGTGTGTGAAATTTACATAGCAGTTATTGTAGGATCATTTCTGTGTCTCGTGATATATATAAATACGGTCCAGTTTTATTCAAGTAACTATCCAAAAGATGGATTTGGATCAGAGTTCCAAAGAGATGTATAACGAGTATTCAGGGAGAGAGAGAGGAGGCTGCCTGAAGGAGGACTTCATACAGAGCTTGAGGTTGGGAGAAAAATGCAGAGTGGTCACTCTCTGAAAGAAGGAAGTATTGAGCAGGAGGCCACAGGGAAATCATCAAATCTTGACGAGTTGATTGGAACATATTATCCTTGCCTGTCTTCACGTAGACCCTTGGGATTTTGTCAGTCTCTGGGGATTCCGGAATACCCAGTATGCCTGCGAATGCCATGACAGGGGCCGGACGCAGAAGTGTGGTTGCCAGTGTGTAATCCTGATTATAAAGTGGATGAATGAACGAAGATTCTTTACAAATTATTGAGGCAAATATCATTATAAAGAGTTTGGTAATAAAAGATAACCTCCATCGGGCTCTCGTTGTAATATTTGTCCCGGACAAACTCAGGTTTCATTATCATACTTGTTGGGAGATTTTCCGGTCCGTTTCCAAAAGTGAAGTCCCACATCTTCTCAGCTTCCGCCTCTATCATACCCGAACATATCTTCATTACTTCTTTGAGAATAGGGGGGACCGTGGTACCAGGTTTGACCATGGCTGCTGCGACGTAAACAGCCATGGAAACTTTGGAAGGATAGTTGCACATGGCAGCCGTCATGCTCCCTCCTCCAACGCTGTGGCTCACCAGAATGACCTTTTGGTCGAGGGGAAGTTGGGAGAGGAAGTCATTGAGAGGCTGGTTGTAGTCATCAAGAGAGGAGACAGTGTTTGGATCAGTGCGATTGATCCCAGCTCCCTTGAGGTCGATGCAAGTGGCCTTATGTCCATTCTCTCTCAGTAAATTGGCGAGCTTGTACCAACACCATCCTCCATGCCCTGCACCGTGCACAAACACAAAATGGTGCTCACTCATCTTAAATCTGCTTTTGATACATCCAGTATTTCTTCCTACAGTTATCTTTTGTAGCTAGGTAATATATTTGTATATGGCTGTAATGTGTTTGTCATCATGTCAATTTGTCTTTATTAGTAGAACGACTGCGAAATGCGGCTTTGTCCGAACTCACAACGATTATCACGTTTTTCTCTAACGTACCATGTAAAAGATTATACTTACCACTTACCAGTAGTATCATGAATTCTTGATTTGTAGTGGTCCTAGTGGATCAACTTTGGAGGCTCATATACACATCTTCTAAACGAACGCAGAAGAGAACCAAAGCGAGACAGGCAACATTTACAGTTTTACCTTTTTGTTATTTAGATCTTACAACTTCTTAGATTTCTTTTTAGAAAAATATCGACATGCTTTTTGTTTCAATATGATCGTCTTAAACTCATTAGTCCACATCACTGTAAATTTTAAATTGAGAGTTGTAGTTTTCAAAAGTTAAATAGAATAAATATATAAGTTGAAATAATAAACTAAGCTAAAACTATTAAATAATGTTTTTCATGTTTCCTTGTGTATAACTTGTCAAAGAAGTTTACTGAAGTAAAATATTTCTAATTTATATTTATCAATCAAAGAAATTTTCGAACCAAGTTTTCCTGAAAACAAATTTGCAACGTTCTACTGGCTGAACCAAAAGGATTAGTGATATTATTTATTTTCACCACATCATTTTATATAGAATATAAAACAAAATAGCCATAAATCTAATATGTTTCAAGTTTTGTTATATGATCTTTATTATATGATTCTTACAATAATTAATACAATGAGATTTGCAAGATTTGAGTCAAACAAAATAAAGATTTGCAACTTGCAAGATAGTATTCTCTATTCGCATTTTGCTAATCCTACAAAAATACCTAAAAATCTAGAAGTTATAGTAGATTCACGGGGGTAGATACATTTATTTTTAAAAGATTTAGTAATCACTACAAAATTACATTTTGTTTTTGAAAAAAACATTTGTCCAAATTGTATAGGGTAATGAGTTGTGCATGTCATCACCCATCGGTTGAATTTTGAATCAGGTGCTGACACATGGAAACAAAATAGATTAGTTGTTTAAAAAGAATATTTAATTTTAAATATATTAAATCTGAAGGGAAATGAAAAGCTAAGGAAGTGGAGCGCCACAAAAACAAAAATTGTGTTGGCCTTTTGAGACTTAAGACACACATATAACGCGATTACTCCCCTAAACCCTGAAAAAGTCATCCCATTTAATTACATTTAGAAAAGAAAAAGGTCCTGATTTTTAGACCAAAATTAGTAAAAGGCAATTTAAAATATTCAATGCCTGCAAAAATTGATATTTTGACTGCGTGATGAACCTCTTATGTGTTAATGGCAACATAATCATATTAAAACGAGAGGAAATAGTCTTGGATGACCATTACTTTAATGAATAGTCGGTTTGATTAGTGGGGAGAGAGAGGTCAAATTGACAACGCTTATTGTAAACCTCTTCTATCTCCACATGGACACTGTGGAATTAGTCACAAATTACATACTTTAATACATAAAAAAAGATTACTGACAGACAACCAATCACTTGGCCACGTTGATTGCTAAGTACTAGTTAGACTTGTCCGCAGTATCTGTCTTAAAGGTAAGTGTATAAATTCTTTTGACTTTAATATTTATTTTTGTTTTTCAACAATCTAAAAAAGCTCCTTGCATCATCTCCCTCTGCTTTTCTCTCTCGCAAGCCTTACAACATCTTCTACTACTTCTTGTCAGGTTCTCCTTTTTTGTCCTTTTCTGTGTGTAAGTATTTCGAATTGTCATGATTCTCTCTTAATCCTTTTTGGTTTTGGGAAGAAAGAAGGAAAAAAAGAAAGACCGACGCTTTGTATTATTTGTCTGACAGACAAAATCTGTATTATTTGTCTTCTTTCTTCTTTCGAAAAGAAGTCGTCTTTTCCCATTGTCCCATGATTGTCTCTTGTGTGTTTCCAGCTTTCGCATAGGGTCCATCGATTTTGCAGCCATGGATTATGATCTGGTAACATACAAAAAATAAAAAGAGAGAAGCTTTTGTCTTTTTTCATACCAGTTAACAACAATCGATTCTCATTCTTGATTCTGAACTTTTGCCAGGTTCGTTCCAAGAAGAGTATCAAGCGAGCAGAATCCACCAAATCACATCTATGGTGGTGGGATAGTCATATCGGCCTCAAAAACTCCAAGTGGCTAGAGAATAATCTCGATGGTGAGTAGTCCATATCTCTCATTGTGTCATTGTCTTGTTAAATCATGTCTTAATGAGCTTCTTAGGGTCACCAAATTGGGTGGATAGTCTTTTCACAACGAAATATATAAATACGCCAACTTTCTTGTTGTAAAATCATGAAATGCTTATCGTGTGGTGATCAGAGATGGACAGGAGCGTGAAACGGATGGTGAAGTTGATAGAAGAGGATGCAGATTCTTTTGCCAAGAAGGCAGAGATGTATTACCAAAAGAGGCCTGAGCTTATTAACCTTGTCGATGAGTTTCACCGTATGTACCGTTCTCTGGCCGAGCGTTACGAGAACATCACCGGAGAGTTGAGGAAAAGCTCTCCTTTAGAGCTTCAGTCACAGAGCTCCGGCTTTTCTGACATCTCCTCCTCTGACCTCACCACTGAGCTTAATAGGTTAGGCCGTCCTCCTTCCCGACGTGCTCCTGGTTTTGACTACTTCCTTGGCTCTGGAGGAGTTCCCTCTGATCTTTATCACAAAGATGGAGATGATTCTGCTTCTATTACGGACTCTGAACTGGAATCTGATGATTCTTCTGTGACTAATTACCCCGGTTATGTGAGCATTGGCTCTGACTTTCAGTCTTCGACTAAGAGGGTCGCTGATCTTGAGATTGAGCTCCGTGAAGCCAAAGAGAGACTCAGAATGCAACTTGAAGGAAACACTGAGAGCTTGTTGATAAGGGTGAAAAGTGAGAGTAAATTCGTTGATTATCCTGCTAAACTTGCTGCTTGTGAGCAAGAACTGAGAGATGCACACGAGAAGATACAGAACTCAGAAGACCAAATTTATATGCTAAAGAGTCAGCTTGCCAGATATTTGCCGTCTGAGTTAGATGACGAACAGGGCGAAGAAGCAGCTTCCACCCAAGACCTGGATGTTCAGACTTTGTCCGAAGAGCTGAGAATTACAAGCCTGAGGCTTCGGGAGGCAGAGAAAGAAAACGGCATCATGAGAAAAGAAGTTGAGAAAAGCAGGTCTGATGACGCAAAGCTCAAGAGCCTGCAAAACCTGCTTGACTCGGCGCAGAAAGAAATTGCAGCATGGAAAAGCAAGTCCAGTGCAGATAGAAGAGAGGTTGTGAAGCTGCTGGATAGAGTCTCCATGTTGAAATCTAGTTTAGCAGGTAGAGATCATGAGATCAGGGATCTTAAAACAGCAGTGTCTGACGCAGAAGAGAAGATATTCCCAGAGAAGGCACAGGTTAAAGCCGAGATATCCAAGCTGTTGGAGGAAAAAACACACCGCGATGAGCAGTTCAAGGAGCTGGAAGCCCATGTGCGTTATCTTGAAGACGAAATAAGAAGAGTGACCAATGAGAAAATGGAAGAGGAGGAACGGTTGAAGGGAGAAATCGAGGTGCTGACAATGGAAAAGGCAGAGAAAGAGAGATGCATAGAGACGGTAACCAAAAAGGTGAGTGAGCTAGAATCAGAGATGAGTCGGCTTGAAAATGAATTGAAAGCAAAAGACGGTAGGACTATAGAGATGGAGAAGGAGGTGGAGAAGCAGAGGAGGGAGATAGAAGAAGTAGCGGAAGAGAAGAGGGAAGTGATAAGACAACTTTGTTTCTCACTGGACTACTGCAAAGACGAGTGCAAGAGACTACGCGATGCCTTCTCAGAGCATCGACCAATAAGACCATCCTCCATTCTCGCTTCTTGATTCTGATGTATAGCATATATATACTCTTTGTAACTTTGTTTGTTTTGAATTTCACCTATAGAGAGCGGTTTTGGGTTTGGTTTGGTAAAAAGAAAAAAAAGCTCAAAAGATTTGGGAACAGTTTGTGTTTGACATTAGATATGCATTATATAGTTTGTATTCTGAAACTGGGATAAAATAGAGGAGATTTTCAAGTGTTTACAAACACTACTGTATATGGCTTTTGGTGCATTGCTCAAGTAAAATCACGTACAGATATAAATAAGAAGAAAAAGGAGAAGAGTTTCATTCACTTATTCCGACCAATCAACATGAGTAATGTGGGTGTGCTCTGTACAGCTAACACCCAGAACAGAATGCTTACTTGAGATGCTCAACAGCCTCACCAAAATCAAACTTCACCAGGAAGCATAGTATCTACCGGACCAAGATCACAGTAAGCGATGCCCTGAAACATACATCCATGAAGCAACTAAGGTTAGCGTCTATTAAAAATAGTTCTATTTGAACAGAGACAAGACAGATACATACATCTCCAGTGAGGTGTGCAACACATTTCTTCTCAGCCAATAGTTCCGCTTCCGACTGCAAGTTTTTCATGTCTCAGATTAACTTCTGGCATTTAGACACAAAACTCACAAAAGACCAATCTCTAAGAAGGCTATACCTTGGCGATTCGGTTCCGAAGGTAGTCATCAAACTCTACATCCTTGACAAGTTCATAATCTCCATCTCCCTGGAAACAAACTCAATTATGAGAGTTACCACTAGAGAAAAGCTTTTAATTTTTAAGGAACATACCTTTGATCGGCATGGCATGCTGAAGACGAGGTCCTCCGCAATACCGTAAGGATTTCCATTTGTATACACCTAAAATCACATAAAAACAGTCCTATCAAAGTTTGAACCAATCTATCTTGATGTCATCAAAATGAGTGTAGAAGAAGATATACCCCAGTCGAAAACCAGTCACCCTCAGGAGTGGGAGTTACTAGAGACTTGATGGCATCAACAATGGAAACAGCGGTAGAAGCAGCGGAAGATCGACCCCATTTCTGAATTAGTAAACCACCTCTCTGTAAAACAAAACAAATGCAAAAGCAATTTACTCAGCCAATAGTGTTATCTCCAATTGCAGAAGTCATCACAATATCAGCGGAAACCCCATGTTACCTTCTGCACACTCTCAGTGAATCCCTCTTCTAACCATTTGTGATCTGTAATAACCTCCTTCACCGGCCGGCCATTGATTCTGGCATTCAAGAAGTCTGGCACCTGTTTCACCTCTAAAAAATAAGAGAAACATCCCAAGGTATAGAGAAACAACAAAGGACACTAGAACAAGTTAAGTCAAACCTGAGTCGTGGAGTGATTTCCCCATATGGTCATATTAGACACTTTGTCGTAGAAGACACCGGATTTAAGAGCAAGCTGCAAAATGGAATTGCCAAATCATATTGTATGTAAAAAAAATGCATATAATCACATATATGGGTGAGAATGTGAGATGTGGTACCTGGCATTTGGCCCGATTCTCGTCCAGCCTCGTGAGGGCATGGAAGTTCTTTGCAGGAATATTGGGAGCATTTTTAAGACAAATCAACGCACTGAATAGAGGAGAAAAAATTATACTCAAGACCTTGAGCGTTGATTAAAGAGATGAAGAGTAATGAATTAAGGAATGTAGCTTACTTGGTGTTGCAAGGATTCCCCACTACAAGGACCTTGACGTTCGGAGAGGCAACTGCGTTAAGAGCTTTGCCCTGCTCAGCAAAAATCTGGCCATTGATGTCCAACAAGGCAGCACGTTCCATTCCAGGGCCTCGAGGTTTTGCACCAATCAAGAGAGCCCACTCGACATCTTGGAACACTTCATATGGATCTGTTCCTATATCAACTTCTCTCAGCAAGGGGAACAAGGAATCCTCGAGTTCCATTGCAACACCTTCGAGAGCTTGGATTGATCTCTCTGATCCTAACAGTTTCAAAGCAATGGGTTGGTCTGGTCCAAACACTGCACCTGAAGCAAGCTACACACCCGAAAACCAAGTTTACATAAGATAAGTCCAAATGATTGGTAAGTAACCTATACTATGAGAAAAAGTAAATAAAAAGTAACTTACTTTGAAGAGAAGGTGGTTTGAAATCATGCCTGCAGCACCTGAAACTGCAATATTGATCATCTTCTTCCATGATTTCGTCTCCTCTTCCTACAAAAAGTCAAAAACACACATTTGGTGAGTCAAAATACAACAGATTGCGCATTTATATAGAAAATTTTATAACTATACTATTATATCCATGTTGAAGCAAAGGATTATCTTTGAGACGATATTTGTTTCTTTTCAAAAAGAGTGAGAGAATAGGGAGAGAGTAATATTACAGCTTTAAGGTCATAGGTGAGGCAGAACACTCCATAACACTCTTTCTTCGTCTTCACCGACCCATTTTCTTGAACCGCAACAGGTGCTTGGTTACTTTTAATCAAAATTTCAAAATAAGCATATGATCAGATAAGGTTTGAATTTTTATAGAGTAAATAAAGGAGTTATAAGCGTCAAAAGAGACTTACTTCTGAGAAACGGAGCAAGAGATTTTGGAGTTGGAAGTTGTGTGGAGAGGTGGAGGAAGAAGAAGATGGCGAAACTGGTTTGAAAGATGCAACTTGGAGGAGAGTTGAAGCCGAGACGAAGAGTGGAGAAACGGCGACGTCGTTTTAGGGGTTGAAAGCTCTGCCATGGCCATTATCGCACAAACACAAACTGTGAAAGTGAGAACTCAGAAATGGAACTATGAGGAAGAGAGAGAGAGAGAGAGAGAGAGAGCGCGCCAAGCCAGAGAGAACGAAAGACAGAGGATTGGGGAATCTGTGGATAAGGGCTCAGGTCACGACACTTGTCAATTATTTGCCATCCACACCGAATATCTTCTTTGACTTTAGGCCCAACTTTAGGCCCATTACTTAATATCTGAAACAACCAAATATCTGAAAACCGCTTTTAATCGGAGCTATTCGTCTTTCCCCGGCCACCATCGGCGGGAACCAAACAAACAAAAGGTACAATTTTTCATCGCAATTTTCAAAAATGGAGGTTATCGACAGATGGGTTGCCGAATTTTTCATCCGTCGTCAAGGCAATCCTAGGGTTTCTCCTATTAGCCTGCTTTCGGCGCTGAAAGTTGGAGATTCCCCCGACTGCATAAAGCTCAAGATATCCTCCGTTTTGCGGGATATCTCCAATTCTTTGATCCGTAGTACGATCGACGAGGGAATGCTTGACCTACTCGAGATGCTTGAGAAGCTTCTGTTGCAGCAGCAGCATCATTCGCTACTCATGGAGTCTCACAAGTCTGCTTATTGCTGGACGGCTGTTGAGTGCACGCTTAGATTCATGTGGCCACTGGATGCTTCGGATGGTTTACTCACCGACGCCATTGAGAGGATATGGACGAAGCGGATTGGGAATTTAAAAGAGAGCGGGAGCGGTTTGGTGACCAGTGACTTGTTGAAATGGGAGACTGATGTGAAGAAGGCCCTTGAGGATCCTGAGCTCTATCAGCGGATTCGCGAGACTAACATCAGGTACACTTCCGTCTCTTTTCTCACTCAGCTTCTCAAAGAGCAGTGGGCACTACTTGGGAGCTCCTCTCTTGAATCAGTGGCCCAAAGGACGTTTCTTAAGCGCAAGGCTGAGAACAACGTAGACGGCGATCTTGTTCGCAGCAGAGGGGATCCAAATGCTGTTGATGAAAGCACGAGGCGTTTGGAGAGTGAAAACATTGATAGCGCCAACGAGCGGCGTGGAACCGGTGAAGGAGAGGATGGGAATGGGAACAATAGAGATGTTGAAGGAGTGGGATGTCTGGAGCATGATGAACAACATGCAGCAGACGAGGAGCAGACAATGGGTGCACAAGAACAAGAACATGAGCCAAGTCTTGATAAAGGGGACAAAACGGCTGCTCGGGAGCTGAAGGATTATTTGTTAGAGATTCAACGACAAATCGACCTTTCCACTAGGCAATTACAAGAACCTAACAATGCGATCGACCACTCGGTAGATGTCACTCCTCAGCCTGCTCGGGTTAATAGGACTGGAACAAGCGGTCAAGACCATAATGAAGAATCGGTGAGTATCAGTGAATTTTCCTTCAAGATGATTTCGAAAAGTCTTGGTTCTTTGGTTCATGAAGTTTTGGTTTAATTTTGAAGCAACAGAATAATGTAAGTGAAAAAAGTTCGGGTAGTCGGGGAACATGGTCTGGCAGAGTTCGGCCTCGTCTACCAACCCCCGAACTTCTGAGTGTATCCCCGTTGAAGAAGGCAAGTACCCCTGTTAGAAGGCCAAAGAAATTCTGGACGCCTGAAGAAGTGGAAGCTCTGAGGGAAGGAGTAAAAGAGTATGCAAACACTCGTTCCCAAGTCTCGTACTCTGTTATTTATATTCAATGCTGATATATTTGGGACCTCATCAAGCTTCAAAAGCCTGAACTTGGATTACTTTATATGTTTATAGACTTGTCATTTTGTTATTGTTGTGCAGGTATGGTAAAGCATGGAAAGATATAAAGAATGCAAACCCTGCAATATTCGCAGAGAGGACTGAGGTGAGCATGCCCTTTTTGACATTCATACTCATCAACTAAGTTACATGCGAAGTGTGTGATACAAAGGTTGTAACTTGTTAGGTGGATCTGAAGGATAAATGGAGGAACTTAGTTCGGTAAAGGTAACAACAACTTTTGGTAATCTTGCCCTATGGGTTTTGAATTGCTGTGGAGCTTTGCCTGAGTGACAACTGTGAAGAAGATGGTGGAGAAAGCGTCTTTGATATTTTTGTGTGGTGAATGGAAATGTTGAATGAGCAGAATAGAATGATATGCCGTGGGACAATTTTGGCTGCAACCTTTGTTGTAGTCAGTGTCAAACTTATACGGCTGTTCTCGTTTGGGATATGTTCCATCCTTATCTTCATTTCCTTACCATTTTTTTCTCTCTCCTTTCCACGTGTGAAGTAACATTTAAACCACAACAAAACAGTAGTCAAACATAGATAAGATTTTCATTTAGATTTATGACTACCAACATTCGGAACCTCCTTGGACACAAAGCGAACTAACATGATGAACATATATATTGGTTAATATTTGTTGTGTGTTATTAGTTTATTACAGAACCCTGAACTCCTTGATGGCTGAAGGAAGTCGCCGCCAACAAAAAATAAATGTTCAACGGTGATGTCACTATCACTCTATTCTCTTCTACCTCTTTGTCATGTTCCCCACTTATGTTCTGACGACTTTCCTCCTTTTCTTGTTGTTATCATTTTTTGTTAATTTCAATATTTGAATTTCTTGTTTCCACCAAACTAATAATTGGTTCCATTGAATCGTGCAGTTTCCTCAAGCAACAAAACTCTTTTCTCCCCAGTATCGCATTTTCAATAAACCACACTTTATTAACTCTTATCCTCTTTGCCATTGTGTTTGTGGTTCACAAAATAAACCAGGGCATATTATTTTCCCTCTTTAGCATATTTAGCCATTTGTTTTTCAAAATGGTGCACGTTTGATGATTTTGTCAATGCTATGGCTCGAGTATCTTTTCTTGGCAACTAAGGTTTGTCAAAGCTTTGGATTATCAGAAAACAAATATATATATAAATATTTTACAATTGGGTCAATAAAAATGAAAATAAATTATATTTTATAATATCTGTGATGCAAGCAATGCTGAGGCTCTTGTCTTTATTCATTCTATTACCAATGGGTGATTCAGGCCAAATACTGTTCAACATATTATCTGCTGACGCTTCTTTGGTGAAGTAGAATAAGAAGAAGTAATAGGACGACTTTTGGCCATCAGAGATATCTCATCATCTCAAACAGTTCTGGGAGCATCAATCAAGTTTTGGTCAACCATGAACAGAAATCAAGTTTTAGAGTATGTCGAGACCGATCCTACTGGTCGCTATGGACGTGTAAGTAGGGAGACAGCCTTTATACTGGAATAGTTTTATGCTGCAACAATTTACAAATCAAACCTTTTCGTAACACTTGGTTTTATGTTGTAACAGTTTGCAGAAGTTCTTGGAAGGGGGGCGATGAAGACAGTGTACAAAGCAATCGACGAGATGCTGGGAATAGAAGTAGCGTGGAGCCAGGTAAAGCTAAAAGAGGTTCTGCGTTCTTCTGTTGATCTACAGAGGCTCTACTCTGAGGTTCATCTTCTCAGTACTCTCAACCACAAATCCATCATTCGTTTCTACACTTCCTGGATCGATGTTCATTCCCATACTCTCAACTTCATCACCGAGTTGTTCACTTCTGGGACCCTCCGACAGTAATTCTCTTACACTTTTTCTAACAAGATTACCAGGAGCCTTTTACATAAATTTTATTGCCCGTAGTTTTTTCTTTGTATGAACCTCTCCCGTTCTTGTGTAGATACAAAAATAAGTACTTGCGGATAGATATCCGAGCAATCAAGTCCTGGGCTCGGCAAATCTTGGAAGGGCTTGTTTATCTCCACGGCCACGACCCTCCTGTGATTCATAGAGACCTTAAGTGTGATAACATCTTTGTTAATGGCCATCTTGGACAAGTCAAAATAGGCGATCTTGGTCTTGCAAGAATGCTGCGGGACTGCCACTCTGCCCATAGTGTCATCGGTATGTAGCAAAAATCGTTTGTTCTGACTTTTCCAGATCGTTTGCTTAGACCACTTTGTGCTTCTTTTGCGTAGGAACTCCCGAGTTCATGGCTCCAGAGTTATATGAGGAGAACTATAACGAACTCATTGACGTTTACTCCTTTGGTATGTGCTTTCTGGAGATGGTCACCTCTGAGTTCCCGTATAGTGAATGCACCAATCCGGCGCAGATTTATAAGAAAGTTGTCGCGGTATGTCTTTCAAATCTGTGAGCATATGGGTGAAGCTATTAGTTGAATTAGGCATGAGCCTTGTAATGTTATTTTTTCAGGGAAAGCTACCAGGAGCCTTTTACAGAGTTGCAGACATCGAGGCACAGAGATTCATCGGGAAATGCCTTGTGTCTGCCTCAAAGAGAGTATCAGCAAGAGAACTATTGCTAGATCCATTTCTCGCTTCTGACGAGTCCTGGATGGTGTACGCGAGCGGTGCTAGAAATCTGAAGCCCTTCTTGAATGAGAATGAAATGGGCAAGCTGAAGTTGGAAGATGATGATTTTGGAAGGACCCATATGACCATCACTGGGAAGCTGAACGCTGAAGATAACACAATCCTTCTGGAAGTACTAATCGCACATGAAAATGGTAAAAGGGAGTTGATTAAGCTGATCATTTTGTTATCGTTCGTTCACATAATTGTTTCTTTTTTCAGGTAGGGGAAAAAACGTGGCTTTCCCCTTTGATATCATGGATGATACTTCCATTGATGTTGCAAGGGAGATGGTAAGAGAACTCGAGATCACAGATTGGGATCCAATTGAGATTGCTAAAATGATCGATGGTGAGATCTCTTCTCTGGTACCTGGTTGGAGGTACGAGGAAGATGATGAAACCCCTCATGATTATAATCGTCATCGTACCACTCCTTTTCACTCTTCTTCCTCGCATTCATCATCCTCTCAAGCGTCACTCTCTAACTATATGGCACGAGGCCGTCAAGATTGGCTACAAGGTATGAAAGTAACACCGGATTAAACGTGTGTAAATGTGATTCAGATGTTTATGCAAAAGTTTTTTGAGAGAAAATTAAAACTGCAGATGATTTTCTCGATGAGACGTATTCTCAGAGTTCTTCCAATTCAGGGTCTTACTCCAACCTCAACTACATATCTGTTGATGAGCACAGCTCCCATCCTCCTGCTATGAACAGAACTCACAACGTGACGAGGTTTTGCCCCGAAGAAAGCTATCATCTACGCTCGGGACACGCCAACATGTATGCAGCTTCCAGTTCGAGTAATTTGAGATTGGCATCAGACAACCGCGCACTTACAAGGAACCGCTCACTTGTAGACGTGCAGAGCCAGTTACTTCAGCGGTCGATGATGGAAGAGGCTAGAAAAAGAAGGTTGATCAAAACTGTTGGAGACGTCGAAACAGTTGGGTTTCAGTCACCTTATGCGGTTTCCAGGAAGCCACGGAACTCAAGGCGCTAGCTTCTCCCGTATACTGTAAAATTTGTATTCATGTAATATCTATAGTGTAATGTGAAAAACAAACTTGCTGGGTTAAAAATGTAAAAAGTTACATGTGTTTAATAAAGTCTTGCAAAGGCTGCATGCGTTGCGTTTGGTTTACAGAGAGAGTCAGGTGAGGTGACTCAAATGAAACCATGTTTTCTCGAATGCCTTGATGATAATATCATGATATTCACTTGAGTTGAGCGAAAGATAACAAGCGAGAAGGTCTTCCAGGTCTTTCTGTTCCTTCAGCTTATTCTCCACGATCATCTCAACCATGGATTCTCTGAAGTCTCTCTCTGGATCCACCGAAGTCAAAACTATCGCGAAACTCTTTGCAATTCCCTTCTTCTTTGGTTCCGGGGTTGTTCTTCCCTTTGGCTTCTTTCTGGCGATCTTCGGTGAATTCGCACGAATCCTTATCCCTGAAGAACCAGCTTTTGGTTTCTTCAGTTTCTTCACTTGTGTCTTTATTTCGAAAGGTGGTTCCTTTACATTCTCAACCAGGACAGGACTCGAGTCTTCTGAGGTTGAAAGGTCTTCAGAAACATCATCAGGTTTCCCCACAGAATGGTTGTCCTTGATGTCAACTGAATGCAATTTATGATCACCGGAAGAAAAGCCATATCTTTGGTCAGAAAGAGGTGATGACACAGGATCTGACGAGCTTCCAACGGTGGAATCAGAGATTACATTTGCAGAGGACGGTTTAGAGCGATGATTCCGAGAAGAAGTGAGAGAAACATGAGAGTTGAGAGAAGGCTCCAGAATGACTGCATTTGCAGACGTTGATGATTTCGAGCGATGATTCCGAGAAGTGGGGAGAGAAACATGAGGGTTGAAGGAGGAGGAAGAGAGCTTGAGCCTAGAGGAAGGCTTGTATACGGTTTTACGTTTGATTTTTCTCTTGAAAGGAGATTTAGGAGGTGAAGAAGAGCCTTGAGGGTGATGAGCAGATGAAGAAAGACGAAGAGTGTCACGAAGCTTTCTTGAGGAAGAAGCATCACAGGAGGAAGCGAGGTGTTTGGGAGAGGAAGGAACGTGTTTTCTGCTACTTCTGCTGATTCCTTTGAGCTTATAGAGCCATGAGTGAGGCATAATGTCTGAAAATCTGAACTTGTGAGTCCCCATTTTCTGATTCATCTCTTTCATGTTCTCACAGGATTTTTGAACTCTGTCAAAAAAAAGAGAACTAAAGCAAAATGAAGTAGAAGAGAAACTAAAGAGGATTCAATTTGGGGTCCACCCTCTCTCTCTTCTTTACCTATGTTTTGTCTCTTTCAGAACAGATAAGAAACAGGAAAAAAAGTAGTGGTTAATCAAAAGGGGTTTACTTAAATTTCGCTCCTTGAAGCATTCAAAAGTTAAGAGTGGCTTCCATGTCAAGACTAATTCCCAAAACAACAAAGCATTTCTTTTGAAATGGGCAATCATTATCTGTCTGTCCCCTAAATGACATCTCTCTCCTTCATTCACAATCCATAATCTGTAAAAAAGCAAACAAAAAGAGTTTTATGAAACATGTAAAGTTAACTTAACACTGTTCGGATCGGGTAATCATGGATCCCGAAGCCAAAAAAAAAAAAATCATGGATCCCACAATCATATGACGTGAACGCCACACTCTCTTTTCTAATGAATACCTTAATTAGTAGTACGATGTAGTATATCAATCTATTTAAGGCCCAAAGTAAGCCTAATATAACTGAAAACTAGTAAATAAGGCCTAGCAAAAGCCCAATAATAGACATTAACTCCAAAACCCTCAGAGACGCAGAGCATCAACAGCTAAACCCTGAAATCTCCATTTCTTCCAAATTACCCAATCGTTTCTCTGATCGCACTCGTCGCACAATCCTCAAAGGTTTCACCTTTTCGCCTTGTTTCAAATCAATTATATCTGTGTATTCCTATTTCGTGTAAAGCGGAAACGATTCTGTTATGGTTATGGGTTTTCTCCATTTCAGTCTCTGGTAGTGTCTCTCTTGCTCAAGTGTTACACTGACTAATGGCATTAAGGTTTGTCCCAATATCAGGTGGATAACTTGGTAGCTCTACAGTTGTTTCTCTCCTTCAGCTCACAGAATGTCTTTAGATACTGCTTCAGGTCATAAGCTCAAGAAAAGGCTGAAGCTTTCATCTCTTAAATCTTCTTACAAAGGAAGCAGTAGATCCAGTACTCGCCGAAGTGATGATGACACAAGCCCTCGGAATAGTAGCTGGAGTAAGGTTTCGTATACGAAGAAGAAGAGGGTCTACGCCACTAAGTCTGAGCTCACTGAGGATAACCATGTGAACGAAATTCCACGCACGATGTGGGCTGCCTCAAAGATAAAGCAACGGTCTACTTCTAGTTTTAAGACCAGTAATGATGCTGCAAAAGCGGCAACTGGTATGTTTAAAACAAAGAAACCGAGTTTACATGGTGACAAGCATGCTACTCGAAAGCCAAGTTTCAGGAAGAGAGATGAATTTGATAAAAATACAGATGTTATCCGAAGAAAAAGCTCTGATGTGCCGTCTTATAAGGCTAAAAAGCAGGCATTTGCAGATAAGAAAGTCTCGGGCGATGGTTTAGATAGTCAGGAGGATCAACCAAGGAAGAGAAAAAGAATACGACTTGATCCCTATGATACCTCGAATAAGAGAATAGATGATGATGTCGTTCTTGATGGTTAGTTCCAATTTTGTGCTTCTTCGCTAGAAGACAAAAAGTAATGAATCAGTTTCACTCGGTGCATCTCATTGCTGCTTTTCTTAACTTGCTGCTTTCTTTTCCTTTGTTCAGTTGGCCGTAAAGAAAAGAATAAGAAGGATGAAGAGAAAAGTGTAGGAATGTCGAAAATTGCACAGTTTCGTGCAATTCAGCCTAGTCAGTCGATCCTTTCCTATGTGGAAGAAAATGTAATTTTATATGACCATACCTTTGTGGTATCTTACGTGATATCATTTGCTGGCTCGTAACATATATTTTACCGCAGCTGTTGGGACGTAGACGCTTGATTGAGCTAAAGAAGGCTGGCTACAACACAGAGCTTCCTTTTCCCTTAGATAATATACCTCAGTCTACCAGCACAGAGAGAGACCGTATAGAAGAAAGTGTATGTTCATATTCCTCATGCTCTGTCTCTAAGACCTAAATATAATGGTTTGCCTTGGTAGCCTATTAAGCTAATATTGTAATTTCCTATTTGCAGCTATTTAGGAATAAATTGGAATTCTTTGCCGCTGCAAATGTTTCATCGTCATTTCCACCTCCTGATGTACCTGAGATTGCATTTGCAGGTAATGTGTTTAAATTGTTGTTCCCACCAGGACTATCACTAACAAGAAAACTTTTCGGAGCTAGTATGCATGTTTAGTTACTTTAGAATATACAGAACTTAATTAAAAGGTGGAGCTATTTGGTGTCTCAACTTTGATCAGGAAGGTCAAATGTTGGCAAATCTTCGCTGCTAAATGCCCTTACCAGACAGTGGGGTGTTGTAAGGACATCTGACAAACCAGGACTGACACAGGTATTCCTCTTTCTGAGAATCACTCTTTTGTATGGCTTAGCATTTCCTTGTAATAACGTAGGATTTTTTCAATGCAGACCGTCAATTTCTTCGGTCTTGGTCCGAAGGTTCGCCTTGTTGATTTACCTGGCTACGGCTTTGCCTATGCAAAAGATGAAGTTAAGGAAGCCTGGGAAGAACTTGTGAGCATCATCTGCCTCTGACTAGAATTTATAATGTTGATTTTGCGTGCTTGCTTACTAAGCAGGACAATGATTATAATATGTTTAACATCGACCGATGCAGGTAAAAGAATATGTCTCAACAAGAAGTAGTCTTAAACGGGTATGCCTTCTTGTTGACACCAAATGGGGTATGAAGCCAAGAGACCAGGAACTTATTAATCTGATGGAGAGGTATAATTACTGTTGCTGCTCCTAATCATCTCTGTTTATGTCACGTAGTCAAGTGTCCTGACAGGCAAAAACTGAATCACAGATCAAATACAAAGTATCAGATAGTCTTAACCAAGACAGATGTGGTTTTTCCAATGGATGTGGCACGTCGAGCAATGCAAATCGAAGAGGTCTTACTCACTCTTCTGAGTCCTCTCTAAATGAATATAATGAAGGGATAAAAAGACTGTTGTTCATCATCTGCTTACACCAACATTTATTTTTTCTTAAAAAAATGCAGAAGTTGAAGGCAAATAGATCGATTGTCCAGCCTCTGGTATGTATGATTATGACCTTAGCAAGCTTGTGTTTGCTTCTCTGTGGCCGCAGAAGAAGATGAGACCTAAGAAGTAAATGGTTTAATGTTTAAATGATTTACAGATGATGGTGAGCTCAAGATCAGGAGCTGGCATCGGAAGCTTAAGAACTGCCCTTGCTAAAATTGCGAAGTTTGCGAAGTTCTAACTAGGTTCTCGAACCAAGAAAGCAATCCCCAAAGCCAGGTCAGGATTGTCTATTACCCCTTTCCATGGTAATATAATGATCAGTCAAGATGAAATTTTTTTGTATACTTGGATACTTTAACAGAGGCAAAGATGTACTTGTTTATGGCAAAACAAAGGTAAACGAATTGTGTTGTGGCCTTGTGGGAGAGAAGTGAGGAAGTCAAAACGTTGAGATAAGGAAGAATGGTGAATGGTGTGATGAAGATCCGACTAAGTTAGTGAAAAGTATCAACAAATCACTTTGGTTTTTCTATTTGTTTACTAGCTATTTGTATGTCAAAAGCATCATCAGTAAGAAAGAATGTGGTTTTTCACGTTCTGACAGATTAGGTTGCCAAAACCACTCACTTTTTCTTTAATCATAATTTTAGTTGAGTCAACAAAAAGAATAAACTCAGCTTCGATTTTTTTCAATAAAAGTAAAATAGTGATGATGTGACGATTAGCCATCTAAAGGTGTTGTTATGTAATATTGAAGTTGAAATTGGAGATAACTTTCGGGAGTGGCCTACCTAATTTGACACTTCTTCAACAGCACCCTTTGAATTTTTCTCTCCTCTTTTCCTCTTTTCCTTTTTTTTTTTTATTTCGTCCTTTTTTTTTCCCTCCTCACCCTCTCTCTCTTCTTCTTCATCAACTCCTCTATCTTTCTCTCTCCTCATTGCCTTCATCAACTGAAGGAAAGCAAATCAAGAGAGGAAGAAGAAAGAGATGTGTCCGTTAAGGCTGATCCTCATATTCTTGTCGGCGACTCTAGCTGGGTTCTTTGTCCTCAAGAAGCTCAACTCTACCAACGACGATCCTCTCGCCGACCCTCTCGCCGAAGCTGATCCCGCCGACGCCGACTCTGACTCTGACTCCAGATTCTCAAAGGTCTTTCCTTCTTCTTTGTCCTCCGATTGTCATTCTCTCTATTTGGGGTTAATGGGTTTTTGTTTTCTCTCATTACTGGGCTCAGGTGGGAATGGCAATGAAGTCTGGGTTTTGGACATGCGTTGACATGGCAAGTGGCCGCTATCTCTGGAATCATCTCTGTTCCAATTCCGACAACTCTTCTTAGAGTTTTCTTACTCTCTCTCTCCATTGTCTGTAATTGTCTAATTGTTGCAATGGACAACACCAAAATCGCGTATTGTCTCTGTACTATATTATAGATCTCGTCTTCACCACCAATTCTCAATAAAGTCGAGTCTTTTCCCAGTTTCCCGCACTCTTTATAGCTGAATTCACTTGGTGGTTCTCAAGTGTTTTGGACAAAACTTGTACTTTTTCCCTGTTAGTTATGATGTAAGAGCAAGCGAGTAAAAGTTTTCAACTCTCAAGTCTGACAAAGAGTTCTGTAAATAACTTTATTATATGCAGGACTTTTCCTTTCTTTTTCACAAACGGGAATGTAAGAAACTCATATACTTTTTAACATCAGAGTTACGAAAATTCAAAACTTGAAATGATAACAAAAATTCAAAACTATAATGGTTCTTCTGCCTCTTGTTGTTCTGACTCTTGCTGTGAAGCAGGCATTAACTGCTCATCTTTGTCACTCTGCCAAACCCACACAATATCTGCAAGAGCAGGCCGAAGATCCTCTTTCACTAATTTCTGATACTCTAGAGTATCTCCATTGGCTTTCTTCACTTCCACCATGTGAAAAGTTGGCGTAACTTGAAATATTTCCGCATCCATCGACAGTATTCCTTTTCTTCCCTCCTTTAACCGTTCCAGTTTGAACAAACCTGCTTCTCGCTTTCTTATGCTCAGTTTCAATCGTTGCGCCACCTCCTCCAACTTAGATATAATCACTGAAGCAGGTTTCTGGGATGTGAATCTAGATTCTCGCTTGTCAAACACATCTCCAAACAGTCCTGCCAGATCAAACCCAGCAGACAGGGCAATTATATCAAACGCGTTTATATTTGTAGGCTGGTCTGTATTGTTATTGTTTTCCTCCCTGACACTGTCTCCGTTCTCACTCGGACCTGCGACACCAGCTTCCACAGAATTCGCCTCTTTGACTCGTTTCTCCATCTTTTTCTGTTTCATGTGCAAACCTTTCCTAAACCAAGAACTCTCCCTGATTTTTGGGATAGTAATTCTAGTTTCAGGGTTCGGGTCCAGCATCTTACACAATAGCCTCCGTACTTCTGGGGCAAACCAGCTTGGGGCCTTAAAATCTGCTTTTCCTATTTTCCTATACATCTCCATCAGGTTGGAGTCATGAAAAGGGAGATAACCAGCCAATAAAACAAACAAAACCACCCCACACGACCAGATATCTGCTTTTGTGCCATCATAGCCTTTTCGATTAATCACTTCAGGAGCAACATATGCAGGCGTACCACAAGTAGTGTGGAGTAGACCATCTTGGCGCTTACAGTCAGCAAGAGCACTTAACCCGAAATCAGATACCTTGAGATTCTCATTGTCATCCAGCAGTAAATTCTCAGGCTTTATATCACGATGATACACTTGCCGGCTGTGGCAAAAATCAACCGCGTTGATAAGCTGATAAAAGTACTTCCAAGCAACATCATCTCTCAGTTTCCCTTTGGCAACCTTGTTGAAGAGCTCTCCACCTTTACAATACTCCATAACAAAGTAGATCCTGGTTTTTGTCGCCATGACCTCATACAACTCAACTACGTTAGGGTGTTTAGCAATCCTCATGACAGATATCTCACGCTTGATCTGCTCCATGAGTCCAACTTTCATAACTTTTTCCTTGTCGATCATCTTGATGGCAACACTCTGGTTAGTATGAACACTCCTTCCGTAATAGACCTTGGCAAAAGTGCCTTGACCCAATAACCTCCCGACTTCATATTTATCGGTCAAGACACTCGGCTTATTTTCCATCTAACCAAAACAAACTCAAGCAGTAAGAAAAAGAAGAGCACTTGCTCCAGCTAGCTCAGAGATTGTGCTAGCTCGTGCAACAAACGCCCTAGTGGCACGACACATGTTCCAGCATCACTTGAGTCTCAGAAATAAGGCGGGAAACCTGATCCTGTATAATTAAGAGAAAGTATTATAAAATCATAATTGGAAACGAAATCCACACAAGCTCTCAACTCTAAAGCCCTAAAACCAGACAAAACCGATCATTCCGTTTATATTCCTCCCAAATTTATCGCATTTCCTCTATATCAACAACAAAGGCATAGATCGGAAAACGAAATAAAACCTAAAATTCAACATGTAGTTGATGACGACAATTCGCACGGAGAAAACAACAAATCGAGAACAAGTACCAAATCACCTCAGACGAAAGGGGCTTCTTGGAATGGATCAGGGGATCTCGAACGAAGACGAGCAGATCTCTATCGGCCTCCGAGTCTCCGGCTCCGTCTCTTCCTTTATTTCTTTCTGTGTTTGTTTTTTTGTTTTTTGGGCGAGGAAGAGGAAGAGGAAGAACAAGGAAGGATGAAAATGAAGTTAAACGTCATTGGCGGTCCACGCACATCAAAATAAAAATTAAAAATAAAAATAAATTTTATGGTTAATTAGGCAGAGAAGGCCACTTGTGTTCCTCTGAGCCTTTCTCCACCTTCTGACTTTTCACGTCCTTTACATTTGTTCTCCCATTCGCCAACTTCCTTTGCCTTTTCATCCCACGGCTCTTCTTTTGCCACCATATTTATCAGTTAGGAATATGCCTTTACGGGTTTGGGGCCTGGCCCAACAGAAAAGGATAACAAAATATCCTACCAAAACCCCTTACATGAAAATGATTTATATTATAAATCACATTCTGCAACCTAAGTTGTGCTTCACGATTAAAACTCGTTATTCAAAATGATGTTAGCTTGTCATTATCATTCTTTTATGTAAAGAGAACAAAAGTTGCTTTTTTAATCCGGAAGACGACGTGGTTTGAACTCTTTCAAATGAACAACCGATTTTAGCTCTTTTAGCTTTAAGCTTTTAAATGTGATGAACTTTGCATAGGTGATTTATGGGATATTCAAATGAACAACAAATCTATATGCATGGTTCCAGATCCATGTTTGTGTTCCTCGATTGTAACTCTAACATAATTGTATTTTGCATCATTCATCAAGCCGTAATAATTAAGATCTAAACACGTATCATAAACAAAATTACAATATCTTATGCTGATTGGGAGAATAATAACGTTTTAGAACAAATCAGCTACACAATTGAATTTGAGTTTTGAATACTTCTTGTAGAACCAAAGTGAGAAGAGATGTGGGAAAGTAAATGAAAACTGCGTAGCCACAAACTTTTATTCAGCACTATGTTGGCTTATGCTTATGTTTCTAATAATCGAGACTATGTATATTTAAACATTTGACGTATATAGAAGAAACACATGACAATAATAAATTTAAAATGAAATAGGTGGTGGTATATGGATGATAGGGTCAGGAGAACTTTTTGGAGTAAGAGATTCAATTGGGCCTGCGACAATTGCGGCGGATCTGACCACGGGATCCAGTAAGGGGTTTGATATCACCCATCTTAATCATAGCCCTCACGAAGTCGCGGTAGAAGGTGTTTAGACTACGGCTGTAAGTTAAGACGAGTGAGTCGGTGACACGGCCGTTGAAAAGGACCTGGTCTGACGTGAGAAGACCCTTTTTATCGAGAAGCTGATTGTAGTAGCTATGGTCAAACCTTGTAGGAGAGCCGACGTCAAGAATGGCCATTTTGTTGTCGCCAGAGCCAGAGGTAGCAGGGCAGTTTTTTCGTCTTGATAAGGCGAAAGAGAGGTCGATGTTGCTTTCATTGTAGATACGGTTCCTGAAGTTGACACACTGGGCTTGTCCAATGGTGTGAGCACCAGAGAGGGCGACCATGTCACGTGCGGACAAACCTTGAGCTCTGAAACGATTGATGAGATTGTTAAGTGTACTGACCGGAGAAGGGATGGCACCTGAATTGGCAACCGCGAAACCCGCCTTCGTGGAGTCTCGTCTTCCAACCTTCACGCTCCATCTAGGTCCACCTAACTGCTTACACATATTGAGAGGTGTAAACATTAATTTTAAAAAGAAGAGTTGTAAAAACATTAACACTGATGAGTGATGACAATTAATTTTGTTAACAAAGTATTAACTGACGTTTGGGCTGAAGCTCATGCATCTTTCCATAAGAAACATTTGTTCTTATAAATGTTCATTTCTAAAGTAAGAATGGATAAAATAGTTTTTAAGGATTCTCATTTCGGTTTACTTGAATTTTTTTTTCCGTTGTATGAGCAGTAATTGTTTATTAAAATTCTCAAAAGAAAAAAAGGTAGGAGAACGAAAAATCTTCCTCATTTGAAAAACACTCACAGTAATATTTTTGAAACATTTGCCTTTCTATAAATGACTCAATCCTTTTTGACAACGTAACCTAAAGTTCAGTTATATAATTAAGTTCTATTAAAATATTAATACTATATTATTAAGAGATTGATGATGCTCTAAATCTCGGTATCACATTTAACATAAATATTCACAAAATTTTCACTGAACTTATAGGTCATAAGTGCATTTATATATGACATAAAGTAAAGGCAGATGTGCTAACCAGGAGGACGGAGTCACGAGCAGAGATGGCGAGAATGTCTGCGCATGAGACAACGCCTGGGCAAAGTCTCTCAACCTTCGACTTGATTTTGTCGATCACGTCGAATCCCCTGGCAGAGTTATTGTTGGGTCCTGCGGTTTTCTCTCCCTGAAAAGAGGAAGTGTCGTCCAACAATATGGATCCGTCGCACCCCTGTACGTAACACAGCATTTTGTAAATTACAATGTTAGAGTAATTCATGGGAACATGCCAAGCATGCTTCATTTTTTTTAATACTCAGTAAGAAAAGAAAAAACAAAGCAAAGAAGACGTACATTGACGAAACAGTCATGGAAGAACAAACGGAGGAGAGAAGCAGCCATGCGGCGCTCTTTGGCCACCGCCCGCTGCATCACCCGTCTCACCGCAGGGAATAGTGAAGGACAGCTCTCTGCGTAGAAGTCACTGCTCAGCTGGGCATGGGTTTGCGCCCCCATCATCATCATAATCATCATCAACATCATCATACTTTTCTGCTTATTATACTCCATTTTATTTGCTTCTATTTTTATTTGTTATAGGAGTTGTGGGTCAAGAAAGCATGCAAGAGACTGGGGCTTTATAGAGGTTACTTGCTTACACGTATAGGTGTTGTTTATTTACGGAGTAAAGTTTCTTCTCAAATATTTTCACTCTTTTCATTTTCTAAGAAACAATAAATCACATCTGTAATCTAAAGGCCACATGGTCCTTTACGCCACCTCTACCAAATCCTTGTTTTCATTTCCCTCTTTTTTTCAGCACATTCTCCGTTATGTTTTTTTGTTACCAATCACATATATAAAATATTAAACTCTATTAGCTGGTTACGTTTATTATTGTCGGAAAAAGCTAGGTTAGAACACACTAGCCGCCATATCAACATCATGATTTTGGGGATTTATGAAATCTCTCATCGAAAATAAATTACATGCATGGTAATATATGGTGCATAGATTCACTCTACTCACTACTAGCCGTTTTAAATTGGAGTCTTCACATGATATTAGAACCCGACCGGATAACCTGGTTCGAAATCCACCCAACCCAAATTTCAACATATTAAATTATATGGGACTTCAAATTACGAAATAAACTAGTCCATGTATATTATTCAGGTTTTATTCTTGCTTTTTTCCATGTTAGATCCTATCACGTTTTTTAATAATGATTGTTTAATCGAATCGATTCAAATCAGATGAGTCTTGCAAAATCTGAGTTGTTGATCTCTATTGGATTGGGCTGATGCGAGTTGAGTTGATGATCTGATACGTGATGCGTGTTTAACAAAAAATATCTTATAAGACAATTGTATTACACTTTTATGCTACAAAATACATTAATCACTTATGTATATAAAATAAACTTACGTTTTCTAAATTTAAATAGATATGAGTAATATAAATTATATATGCACTTGTAATGTGATCAACACTTTTGATTGATATCTATCGGTTTGTGATTATTTGTGATTCATCTGTCTGTTTCCCAACACATCATGTCCCATAGATTATTAGTGAAAATATGGAATTGACTAAGGTGTCGGGGACAGAGGTCATACGATTCATTGAGAGAAGAAGGTGAGTTAGGCAAAAGCAGCTGACCTGATCCATGCATGCAACCACGAGATTCTCAGCCTTTCACAGTTCACTTTCATTTACTTAATGCAAATTCGTATTTTAAAAAGAAAATGATCTAAGTTTAGTTCACAACTACTTTACTTCAGCAAATACATATATCGTTATCAACTTACTATACATACGAACCTAGAAACAAAAGGTGCCTAACGCCGCCAATAAAGTAAATGTTAATATATTGGATCAGTAAATTCCTTTTTTTTAAAGCAAGATAGTATTTAACCAAACGACTTTATGCTCTGTATTTAAATTTAATTAGTTTAAGTCGTCTGTTTTATCGCTAGAGATTGCAACACCCACCAAAGGAGAAACAAAAAAAATACTGATTATGACATGTTTGAAGAGTTTATAAGACGAGAAACTAGAACGTTAAGAAAAAGAAAAAGAGTATAGTAGTTGATATTACTGTGACAAAATAAATTATCTACATCTACAACTTATCAAATCCAATATAAACTTCTCAAATTTCTGACTTAGTCACAGGGGAGAAATAGGGTGTTTGGCTTGCAGACAAGTGAGACGTTGAATTTTCAAAGATTAGGGAGAAAAATATATGAGGTTTTTCTATAAAGAAAAAACAGAGAAGATAAAAGTGATAGTGATAGGTTAACAAACAAATTATAGGTGGAGTGGTCAATCAGTAGTTTATCACTTACTGTTCTACATTTTCATTCGCTCCCAAATACATTGTTCCAATATAGAAGAAAAAATCATATCTAACTTTCACGTCGACTGATGAAAAGTTGAACACCACAAAATAATTTGTATTTTTCTACGGATTTAGCTTTGAGCTTAAGCGAGGCCCACTTTTAGGATTTAACTTTTGTTTAGTGTTTGCTTTTATTATGTTGGTATGTAATTAACGGTGGATCGAGTGTGTAAACTTTTTTATTCCCCCGAAGAGGGTCCATCGATAGGTTAATGTTATAGAAATAACATCTCTATGAAATCGGTGAAAGGACTGACCTTGTTTGCAATGTATAATGTATTGTGCCTGAAGATGTATAGTAGATATATAATGTTGAGTATTCGAAAACAATGGGTACGTTGAGAGCTATATATACCCGTTTATCTATATATATGATTATAATTTGTCACTTACCTTTTCTTGTTGCTGGTTTTTATGTGTTTTTGATTCTAATTAAGTGACATGTTTGAATCTCAACATCATTTGGATGATGGCAAAATTTTAAATAAATGAAAAAAGAAGCGATTCTCGTGACGAAAGTTCGGGAATCTCCTTAGAATATTGAAGTTCTCATAATGTACATAACACTAGAATAATTAATGGACTCCATCGGCATAAAAGAATAACAAATCAGTAGAAGAGAGTAAGGAGAAGGTAGGACTTCGAAGGTATCTAAATAAAACACGACACGTTATCAAATCACAACTTGCCAACACAACCCTGTAAACCTAGCTATCTCTATCTCTTCAGTCATTTGAAGTCACACATGTAAACAATTCCCGATTTCCCATCATATAGTAAAAACATTATTCAGTGTTCATTGTCAAACAATTTTTTTGATATATAGATATATATATATTGATTTCACCAAAATATATGACAAATGACAATAATGCAGAAGCTTCTGTATACAAATAGTACAAGGCTGCTAATATGTGACTGCGTAAGAGAAAATATTAAAAAGGTGCCAATAATCCAAAAGCGACCGAACAAAGAACGGTTTCAACTTGTAAACAATTTCTTTTTGCGTCCACAATCTACTCAAAACTATTGGATTGAAAATTTCAAATTTTAAAATACCCATCTAATATTTAATTAACTAATATTCATATTATAATTGAGGTAATATCCATGCATTTTATATATCTCAAATCAATATAGTAAATTATGCAGTAATTTGTATCAAAAATATGTATTAATTTGCAATGTATGAAAAAATATAATACTATTAAATAAACTACTATAAAATTTGAATTATTAAAAAAAAACAGAATATAATAAGTAAACATAAGTAATATAATTTAAATAGCAAAAGTAAAAAAGTATAAAAACTAGAAAATTTTTAAGAATACCAATAACGATTTCTCAAAACTTATAATTTTAATATTTTAAAATTATTTATTATATACATATATCTTTTTTTATTTTTAAATGAGTGTGAATTCATTACTTTTGTATATAAAAAAAAAAAATCAAAACTGTGGTTGGGGAAACATCATTTAAAACAAGATTTCACTGTCGTACTCTTTCATTTCATTAATATTTAAAAAAAAAAAAAACAAACAAATTAAAAAAATGTATAACAATTTATTCATTTTTGCCTTCGCTCTTGTAGCTTGACTGGTCTGCGAGGGTACTCTTCGGCGCAACGCGTGACGAGTTCAATGCTCGAGCAAGGCATCGAGAGAGAGAAATGACAGACAAGAATGTTAGAGAAACAAAACAATTTATTCATTTTTAAAGTATATAATAATTTAGCCTTATAAAAAATCAATACAATAAAAGATCAACTTTCTAGATTAAAATAAAAAATCATTTATTGATTTAACTCATGAAAAAATATTAAATCAAGAATCCTTATAAAAATTGATTAATCATTTACTGTTAACGCCACCATATCAACACAACTGATAACTGTGGGGCAAATTCTTTCAACAATTTTTTTATTTTGTCAGTCACACTAAAGTTTCATAGAGAATTCTTATTTGGCTCTGCAGTCTTTTCGCTTAAGGATATGGGAATACCTAAACGTGAAATTCAACGGTCCGTAGAAAACAAGACGGCCTTCTCTTGGTTATTTTAAGTGTAATGTTGATGCGGTTTTTAATTTTTCTACACATAATATTAGAGGTGGTTGGGTTGTTAGAGATTCAAATGGACATGTCATTTTGTGGGGGACTTTATTGCTTGGTTTGTTCGAAACGATGGTGGAAGTAGAGACTAAAGCTTTATTGAATGCAATACAACATTGTCGGAGCCGGTCAGTAATTTTTGAAAGTGATTATGAGGTATTTGTTGACAATCTTCAAGGAATCAGTTCTGTATATATGTTGGAAAATATAGACTGGAATATCAGAAGATGGAATTCAAGTTTTCTTCGCACTGCATTTGTCTTTACAGAGCGCATTTATTATTGACCAACAACATACCATTGGTTCAATTATAACATCCGATCTCTCAATTTTGTTCATCTAAATATTTACCTCCAAATGTTAATATTTGTCAAAATCTGTCTTAGAACAGTGTAAACTCTTTCATATAAAAAAATTATTTAGCCAAAAAAATAAAAAAACATCAAGTAGCACAGATCCGTCACAACCCTGCCATTTTTGTTCCACGTTATAACAACATTAGATAAATGAAAATATGACAACACAATATTTGGATATGAAAGATTCAAAACCGTTGCTATGGAAACATCATTTAAATCAAGATGTTCCTGAGGTATTTTTACCATTTGGTTAGTATTTGAAGATAAAAAAGAAATTGAAGTAAAAAGTTCAAATTCCAAAAAGAGAATATACTTATAGGAAATCATTCTGTTTATCACATGTGATCCACATAAAAAGCAAAAGACACATGTTCGTATATCAAACGTATCTGATTATTATAAAGAGAATTAATGGTTTTAACATTTTTTTTATTAAATTATAACATACCGCCATGAAGCAGTCGTGGAAGTGCAGCCTTATAGTAGGGAAGGACCCGTGCGTGGCTTGCGGTTCACCGTACGTTGAAGTTGAACCACGCCTCTAACTTTCTCGTGTAGCGACGGGCAGGTTTCCTCGTAATAACCGGCCCTGAGCTCCCTTAATGATCATCACCTTCTTGTGAACTCCAAATTTTTATTTGTTTCTACACTTTAATTTTCTTAGGCTTTATATTTATAGCGACTTATTTACTTACACAGTTGCACGTAGGTGATACGGAGAACGGTTACTTTTTGAGTATCTGCAACTCTATGCAAAATTACTATAATGTTATCATTTTACTAATAAACCAACAAAAAACTTTAATATACAAACACTGTAAAGGAAACCCTATTAAAGGTTTACCAACTCTATGATACATTTTAGTTCATAGACAAATATATATATATTAGTTACTGATTTTGATCTGCGTTTTCGAAGCGTGAGGTGAGATTGTAATTTTCAAAAAATAGAAATATACTACAAAAAATATTTATTTTAACTTTTTTTTCATTTACTTGAATTTTATAAATGGGATTAACATGACAAAACTTAGGTGGTCATATTATGTGATTTGAAAAGAAATAGGGTGCGATTAAAATATTGGGGGGCTTTTTTGTTGAGTTCCAAAATTTCTTTTAAGTTGGGCCGCCAAGAATTGGGCTTGACTCAGCGAATCCAACACCAATCCTCGACCTCTCGTTGCCTCCTCCTGCGACGGCGACGCTCGAACCACCACCGCCTTCCCCCTCCGACCCTTGACTTCCATCTAAATGCTCCTTTGCTAGACCGATCACACCCTTCTCTCTTCCCGTTTTTCCTCTGAAGAAGTAGAACGCCGATGGGTAGGCCAAAAGGAGATGCTGCAAGGAGCAAGGCTCGTCCTTCCAGCAGCAGGTGATATCATCCTTCAATCTCTCGTAGCGTTTTGATCTTTTCCCGGTTTATATATGCTTCCTCGTTGGTTCGCTAACTGAATTGAGCTTTCTGAA
>KE154293.1:378021-415132 GCA_000411075.1 Sisymbrium irio | reverse complement strand
GCCGCCGTAGGTTTTGGCGGCTATGTCGGCAGCTCGAGATTCGAAACTTCTATATCAAACGAAGACTCTGCTACCTTCGTGGTATGTTTGTGCCTCTTTTGTTTGATTCTGCCTACTTTGTTTGCCTGTTTCTCATCTTTGTGGATGGATTGTAGGATTTGGATAGTGAGATGGCACAACACTTGCAACGTCTTTCAAGGAAAGACCCTACGACGAAGGTAACGCGCCTTTTTGGTTATTCGATCAGAGGACAGTTAACCTCTTCTTCTTAGTTTTCTTAATTGTGATTTGTTTGTTTCAACAGATTAAAGCTCTTACTTCCTTGTCAGAACTTGTTAAGCAGAAGAAAGGGAAGGAACTTTTGCCATTGATCCCACAGTGGGTATGTTTCTTTGTCAACATACTAGGGTTGTGTTTTTGTTTAACATGAACGAAAGCCTTTTGATGTTGGAGATATCCACGCACTCTGATGGAATTGGCACAAATTAGCCTTTGCTTTGCAGCATCTCGATCACTGTCTTCCTCACGTTGCAGTGCATTTGGTTGTTCATTGACTCTTTTTTTTTCTTTCTTTTACTTGTCCAGACATTTGAGTATAAGAAGTTGATTCTGGACTACAGTAGAGATGTTCGGCGAGCTACGCATGAGGTCATGACTAATGTTGTCACTGGTGTCGGGTTGGGTGCTTTGACTCTCAATTTTCTAATACATGCCCTTTTTCTTGCCGTCATTCCGATGCAATGTCTCATTTACTTTTTCTTTTAGTATCATAAACTTAGATGTTATGTAGTCTTGTGTCGTGAGTGATATGATTTAGCTTTGAGGTTTTCCTAGCTTCTATATCGAAGGAATACAATTATAGTTCTTTTTTGGGAATGGGCGTTTGTTGCTCAATACTGCAGAAGCTTGACTATATTGGGCGTGGCATGTAGGGAATGTGTCTTGATATTCTCTTACCATGCATGCGATACTTCTTTTTTATGCTTTCTCCCTCGATAATTGTTATTCTGTATTAATTCGTAATTTCTTACATGTTTACTCAGGAGAGATTTAGCGCCTCATCTTAAGTCTATAATGGGCCCCTGGTGGTTTTCACAGTTTGATTTGGTTTCTGAAGTTGCTCAAGCAGCGAAGTCGTCTTTGCAGGTTGGCCCCTTGTTTCTGAATCATTTTTCTTTGTGAAGGTTCTTTTTTGGATGCCACACTTTCTATTATAAACTCTCTTGTGGTCTTATTAGACCAGTGATTTTTTTAGCTCTGGTCAGCTTGCACTTTGTTTAGCATTCAATTCCAGATTTTCATTTAGCTGCCTAATGTTTAAACAGGCAGCTTTCCCTGCCCAGGAGAAGAGATTGGACGCCTTGAATCTGTGTTCAGCTGAGATTTTTGCTTATCTGGAGGAAAATCTCAGGCTTACACCTCAAAATTTATCTGATAAAGCACTTGCATCCGATGAATTAGAAGAAATGTACCAGCAGGTACTTAATCTGTGTGAATCTTTACGTTAAGGTGCAACATTTCCTTCTTTGGCTTGTCTTTTCCGATGTCTTATTTTGCGTTTTTTTCAGATGATATCTTCATCTTTGGCGGCGTTGGCTACACTTCTAGATATTTTGCTCCACGAACCCGATAAAGCTGGCTCTGCAAATATAAATCCCGAATCTAAACTTGCCTCAAAGGCTAGGAGAGTAGCAACCTCTTCAGCTGAGAAGTTGTTTTCTTTCCATAAATGCTTTCTGAACTTTCTAAAACCTGAAAGCCCCAGTATCCGGTCAGCGACTTATTCGTTGCTGAGCAGCTTCATTAGAAATGTTCCTGAAGTCTTTAATGAAGGCGACGTTAGATGCCTTGCACCAGCTCTGCTTGGTGTTTTTCGAGAAAATAATCCAATTTGCCACTCATCAATGTGGGAGGCTGTCTTGCTGTTCTCCAGAAAATTTCCTCAGAGTTGGGGCTACTTAAATGTTCATAAATCTGTTCTGAATCACTTATGGCAGTTTCTTAGGAACGGGTGCTTTGGATCCCCACGGGTTTCTTACCCTGCATTGATATTGTTCCTGGAAGTTATGCCAATTCAATCTGTAGAAGCTGATAAGTTCTTTGTGAATTTCTTCAATAACTTACTGGCTGGGAGGAGTATGTGTGATTCTTCAAGCGCGGATCAATTATCACTTCTTCGTGCAACCACTGAATGTTTCCTCTGGGGGTTACGTAATGTTTCAAGGTATTGCGATGGTTCCAATTCCGTTTATGATCTCCAAGTTGCTTTAATTGATAAAGTCCTTGTGAAGATTCTATGGGAAAACTTCTTTGAACTTTCTAAGGGTAACATTCTACCTATTCAGAGGAAGTCAAGTGAAACTCTGAGCATGAATAGTTCAGTTAGTTTTATGCAAGAGCTAGGGAGATGCATCTTAGAGATTCTTTCTGGAATTAATGTTCTCGAACAGAACCTACTGTCTGTTTTCTTTAAATCCGTCCAAGAGAGCTTCTTGAATATGATTCAGCAGGGAGATTTAGAGACAGTTACGGGCAGCATGAGAAAAATGATTGATTTTCTCTTGTTGTTGGAGAGATACTCAGTTCTGGAAGGTGAGAGTTGGCCTTTGGATCAATTTATGGGGCCACTGCTGTCCAAGGCTTTCCCGTGGATAAAATCATCTGTAAGTTACTGTCCATGTTGTTTACCCTATATTATATCATCGTCATATGATGTTTTTATTTGATTAACTCGCGTGGTTGTATTTCTGTTTCAGGAATCGATAGATGGTTTGAAGCTTTTGTCAGTTTCTGTATCAATGTTTGGACCGAGAAAAATAGTTCCAGCACTTATTGGTGATATAGAAACTTCTACCCTCTCTGTTAAAGAAGGGAGGGATATGAACCTAGAGAAGTTTACTAAAGTTTTCCAAGAAATCTTTATTCCTTGGTGTATGGATGGATATGACTCTTCGACTGCAGCTAAACAAGATCTCTTGCTTTCATTACTTGACGATGAATGTTTCACTCAGCAGTGGAGTGATGTAATTTCTTATGTCTTTAATCAACCGCATCAGGGATTTAATAACCTGGCTTCAATGGAAATGCTTTTTGAGAAGGCAAGGGATGAAATTACAAAAAGAAGTTCGGGGCTGGAGTTGAATCAAAGAATAGGCTCTAGGCCAGACCATTGGCATCATAGACTCATAGAATCAACTGCTATAAGTCTTGTCCGTTCCACCCCAATGACTATAACCTCTGCTGCTCAGTTCCTGTGGTAAGTTGGTCAATATATCTATAAAACAGTACGAAACAAAGCTAATATATTTAATCCAAGATTTCAATTACATTTCTCAGCCAAGTCTTTAAGATTGCTTGTTTGCTTGCTCTCGGTTCTTATTCTATATTTATGTGCCTGCAGTTCAGCTCTGGGTGGTTCAACGGAAGACAACAGTATTTCTTTTGTGTCTAGAAGCTCGTTGGTCTTGATATATAGAGGAATCCTCGAAAATCTGCTATCTTTTATCAAACAGTCACCATTATGTTCAGTCAATGATACCTGTTCCTCTCTTATCGTTGAGGCTGTTGATATGGAGTTTGATTTGAGTAGTTCCGTCGATGTGATTGCGGTGGCTAAGTTTGCAGCAGAAGTTATTGATGGTACTTTATTCAGTTTACAGGCTCTGAATCAGGATGCCACTCTACTTGCAACTATTTTGTCTTCTATCTTTATCATTGACTTGGAGGGTAGAATATTATCAGTAATGGACAATACTTCATATGAGTTTAACGAGAAGAGAAAGGATCGGAGTCTTGTGTGTGGTTTTGTTCATGCTGTTTTCTCTAAGATGAATAATCAGTTCTGGAAATCTATAGACTATGATGTCAGGAAGAGTACAGCAAAGATTCTGGCTCAGTCCATAAGGTCAGTTGTCCAACTTGAGGATGATCTGCAACCTTGTCAACTTACGTTACTGTGTGCTTCATGGATGCCCGAGGTGTTGGAATATCTTTCATTGGATCAAACTGATGAAGAAAATATATGTGGGCTGCTCCTGCTTGAGAGTGATATATGGCCTATGTGGATCAGCCCCAGCTCGTTAGCGAGCATTAAAACGTATGATATGCCTGCTCATTTGTGCGAATTGAGGACATCCAAGAGTCAAAGATTTGTTTCTTTCATTGACAACCTTATCATGAAAATGGGGATTCACCGATTTCTTGTTGGCGACAAAGATAATGGGTTATCTCCTCGAGCTTGGCTTTCCGCAGAAATACTCTGCACGTGGGAGTGGCCAGGGGGTAGTGTTCAAACTTCTTTCCTGCCAGCACTCGTCTCATTTTGTAAGAGTGAATCAGCGAGTGCGGGTTTACTGAACTCCATTTTTGACATTCTACTCAATGGAGCCCTTGTGCATGGAGAGGATGAGAGAGAGAGCTACGGGAACATGTGGGTTGAGCTGAACAATCACATAGAAGACGTCGAAGAACCTTTTTTGAGGGCTCTAGTGTCATTGACTTTCACTTTGTTTACGGAGGACCTTTGGGGAGAAGAAGAAGCCACGGCTGCTTTCAACATGCTCACAGATAAACTCTTCATAGGAGAAGAGACAAGCAAAAACTGTTTGAGAATCATTCCTTTCATTATGAGCATAATAATTTCACCGTTACGTATACAAACCAAGTCTGGTGGTTCCGGTGAAGATACTGTGCTGCCACTGGAAATTTTCCTTAGAGGTTGGCTGGAGAGGTCTTTGTCGTTTCCTCCTCTGGTCCTCTGGCAAAGTGGGGAAGGTGAGGGCCCTTTAATTTTCATGAATTTTTTATTGGTCATGGCTAGCGATCTCATTGTGGTTTTCTGTACATTGCTTATACGTAAGTAAAGGATAGGCTGGGATTGGATGTAGAGCAAGTATTTACTTATGAAACAAGATCGACTAAATGATATTCCTGAGGCCCCACTTGTCAGGTCCCCACATTAGGGTTTAGGGACGTGACTAGTGGTCATAGTTGGCATTAGATGGATATTCTTGGAATTTAAGACATGCAGGGCTGGTTTATTTCTTTAGGTTTTGCTTTTCATGCCTTGCTGATTGTTATTTCGTTGTGTTTATCAGATATGCAGGATTGGTTGCAACTTGTTATCTCTTGTTATCCCTTGAGCGAAAAGGCTGAAGAAGCTAAGACACTACAGAGGCATGCGAGCAATGAAGAGAAAACACTCCTGCTTGACTTGTTTCGCAAACAAAGGCAAATTCCTGGTGTATCAAACGTAGTTACCCAACTTCCTTCTGTACAAATTCTGCTGACAAGACTAATAGTGGTAGCAATAAGCTACTGTGGAAACGATTTTAACGAGGAAGATTGGGATTTTGTCTTCTCTAATTTGAAGCGACTGATTCAGTCTGCAGTAGTTGTGATGGAGGAAACTTCTGAGAACGTCAGTGACTTCATTAGTGGTGTTTCTTCCGTGGAGAAGGAGATTGATACTCTTGAGGGCCTTGGGCATATTGTTTCTATATCTGATTCTTCTTTAGACAGTGCTAAGGATGCTCTCTCAGCATTTTCCTTGCTTAATGCATTAATAAAACATAAATCGGTGGAAGATGAAGACAGTTTGAATTCCTTGGCAGATGAAATATGGGACCCGGTTAAAGATCGGATTCTTGAAGGTGTTCTGCGTCTTTTCTTCTGCACCGGTCTTGCTGAGTCTATTGCTGCTTCATATTCCCCAGAGGCAGCATCCCTCGTTGCTTCATTTCGAGTTGATCATTTGCAATTCTGGGAGTTGGTGGCTCAGCTTGTAGTCGACTCTTCCCCACGTGCAAGAGATAGAGCTGTCAGAGCAGTGGAATTTTGGGGGCTAAGCAGGGGAGCCATAAGTTCTTTGTATGCAATAATGTTCTCTTCCAAACCAATCCCTTCGTTGCAACGTGCTGCATACATTGTTTTGTCTACCGAACCTATTTCTAGGCTGGCCATAGTCGCTGATGGGAATGCCTCACCCAGTGATGAGTCTCTCAGTGATCAGGACTCCAGCAACGTTGGCTTGCCGTCTGAAGAAAAGCTACGGCTAAGGGATGAAATATCTTGTATGGTTGAGAAGTTAAATTATGAACTTCTTGATACGGATTTTACCGCGCCAGAAAGGGTAAGATTTACTTTTAAAAGCTTTCTTTTGTTTACTGTCCCTCTTCGGCCAAATCATTTACTCTAATAACCACTTCTAATGGCAGGTGCAAACATTCCTAGCATGGTCTTTGTTGCTCTCGCATGTTAACTCTTTACCTTCACTGACAGAAGGACGAGAGAGATTGGTGCAGTATATTGAGAGAACTGCAAATCCTTTGATATTAGATAGTCTTTTCCAGCATATTCCTTTAGAACTATACATGGCACAAAGCTTGAAGAAAAAAGATGGGGATATTCCGTCTGATTTATCTGTGGTAGCATCTGCAGCAACCCGTGCGATTACGACGGGTTCGTCCCTGTCAACCGTTGAGTCACTTTGGCCTATTGAAACCGGAAAAATGGCTTCGCTTGCTGGGGCAATATATGGTTTGACGCTACGTGTCCTTCCAGCTTATGTTAGAGAATGGTTTAGCGAAATGCGTGATCGATCTGCATCATCTTTGATTGAAGCATTTACAAGATCGTGGTGCAGCCCTTCTTTAATCAAGAACGAACTGTCTCAGGTATGTGCAATAAGACCTTTTCTTATCTTTGAGAGTTGCAGTGAAGATCCACTAATGCCTTGGAAAATATTCCGTTCATTGTTTATGTGATCCGCAGATAAAGAAGGCAGACTTTAATGATGAGAGCTTTTCAGTCAGCATAAGTAAATCCGCTAATGAAGTGGTTGCTACATATACAAAGGATGAAACCGGGATGGATCTCGTGATCCGTCTTCCAGTTTCTTACCCACTCAGGCCTGTTGATGTCAATTGCACAAAAAGTATTGGAATTAGCGACGCAAAGCAGAGGAAGTGGTTGATGTCTATGCAAATGTTTCTTCGTAATCAGGTACTGTACTTAATAAGTCATGGATCTTTATTATCCGGCATGATATCCCAGTTCCATCATGTTGACCTATAATACTGTGGCAGCAAAAGTTGGTGGTAGATTCACGAAAAATGTATAACAATAAATGATAAATTTAGTGCATGTTTTTGCTGAGCGTCTTTTTATTTTAATTTGATGATTGGAAGCAGAACGGGGCTCTGGCGGAGGCGATTAGAATATGGAAGCGGAACTCGGACAAGGAATTTGAAGGAGTAGAGGACTGCCCGATATGTTACAGTGTGATCCACACAGTAAATCACAGCCTTCCAAGGCGGGCTTGCGTGACATGCAAATACAAGTTTCACAAAGCATGTTTAGACAAGTGGTTCCTCACATCTCATAAGAAAGTATGCCCCTTGTGCCAATCTCCTTGCTGATTGAACAACGGAGCTGAGGATACGTTTTGTGACATTAGTCTGTGAGTTTGGCTCTAACCCTAACACTCCTCTTAGTTTTTACTTTCCATCAAAGAAAGAGGGTTTGCGGAGGAACGTAGGTTGATATACAGAGATTTATATAATGTGCGAGAGTTTTGTTTCTCAGAATATATTTAATATACATACATGTGGAAGATAATGAAAAGGGTTATAATTTATATAGAGAAACTTATTCTCTCTATGTCTGCCTTGGGCTTAATAGTTGTTGTGGGTTGGGGTGCACGCATGGATTGTCTGCTACCGGAGATCTCGTCCCTCATTTCATCCTATTCTTCCTCAATTTACTCGGGCTGCTTGATTCCGCTAACGGTAACTAAATAATCAAATGTTTTAAGTTAAGCCTACTACACTCGATCCCATAAGTGTCTCTCACTCTACATATATGTTTCCCACCAAACACATCTTTTATTGATCAAACGAAAAAGTTATCGCGTCGGTAATCTGAAAACCTCTGAAATTCAACATAATTTGACAATTCTCCCCAGGAAGCAATATACAAAAGAATTCCAATGTAAATACGTAAAAAGACAGTCACTGCGGTTAAAATATGAAAGCTAATATTGCTACCATCATTGCGTATTGTACATGAAGCCTCCAGTCAGTGAGCGGTATAGGCAGAAGTAGAAGTCAGCATGAAGGTTGAAATCACTATAGGCTAAATATACAAGTTGAACGCAGACGTAGAAGCCAGCATAAAGGTTGAACTCTAAATATACAACATGAAACACATCAAAATTACAGTCGATATGGAAAAAGTCAAAACAAAATTGCATTCGATGTGCAGTTACAAGACACTCCCTACAAATAATTTGTGAACATATATATTGAGAGAATGTTAGGGCAGAGTTCCTATGATTAATTACAAGATGAGTTATGCAAAAGCAGCTGACATCCATGGATGCAACCATGACATTCTCAACCATGTAAGCCTACTACACCATGAGTACATTAATATAGTACGTAAGTTTCAATCACTAGTTACTAGTGTACGTCGACTATACTGTACGTAGTCTCTAAAGATTGGTAGCTCTCGATAGTATGTGATATCGATGGAAATAACCTGATGTTTCGTCGCATTAGCAGGAAGGTAAGCTATAATCAGGCTATAATATACGTTTGCATATAGTACTGATGATTAATCATCACTAAAAAAATCTACAGATGTTAAAAGAATGCGAAGATAGAACTGAATAAATATTTTTTTAACTTATATAAGAGCATTTCCATCAGAAAAATACTCAAAATATAACTTTAAACAATAAAATATAGAGAATTTGCACTTCATATACACAAATAAACTTGAAATTAGTAATATACACATAAGGGTATAATAATACTATACATTTGTTTTTATTACAATATTGTCCTTACAATATTTCTCTCATTTTTCTATTTCTCTGATATTTAAACAACAACCAATTTCTATATTTCTATCTCTTTTTTTCGTGTATTTTATTTGGACAATCATAATCATTTGGGAATGGCAACGTCGAATTTATCTGATATAAAACAAAAAATTAAACTGCTATAAACCAAGTTATCACAATACAAAAAATATTAGAATAGATAAATCAATGTTTATTAACAGATATAAAAAATGTTAAATATATAAATATTTTGTTAACATACCTCAATACAAATGCTACAAATAATTATATCGGTAGTTTTTGTTCACTTAACGGATACAAAAAAAAAATAGATAAACAAATATGTTATGTTAACGGATACAAAAAATGTTAAAATAGATAAATATTTTGTTAACATATCTCAATACAAATGCTACGAATAGTTATATCGGTAGTTTTCGTTCACTTAACGGATACAAAAAAAATTAGATAAATAAATATGTTATATTAACGGATACAAAAATATTAAATAGATAAATATTTTGTTAACACACCTTTTACAAGTGTTATGAATAATTTTTCCCCAAATTGAAAACCCTAAAATCGAAAAGTAAGAAAGATCGAGGTAAAGTATAAGAGACAAACCAACATGAGTTCGAAGAGGGGGGCTTGATCGTTCTTCATATAGTAGAGAGAGAGAGACACAATCCTTTTTCTATTTCCTCTTCATCGTTTTCTCTCAGATAATCTCTTTAAACACAAAACTCTCAAATCTCTTTTGTCTCTCCGTTCCTTTCCGCAAAAGATGTCGACCAAGAATATTGTGTTGAAGAGTTCTGATGGCGAGTTTTTCGAGTTTGACGAGGCTGTGGCTCTCGAGTCTCAGACCATAGCCCACATGGTTGTAGACGACTGTGTCGACGACGGAGTCCCTCTTCCCAACGTGATGACGAGCAAGATTCTCGTCAAGGTGATCGAGTACTGCAAGAAACAAGTTACGCTGCTGCTTATAGTTGCTTGTAATCTCGTAAAATAGAACATGATAATTTATAAAGGTTATTTTAGTAAAATCATCATATATGACAAAATAGTGTTTTAGGGTATTCACTTAGCTGAAGTAGTTTACTAATATTAATATCTATTGTGTTATTAAGCAAATTAACCCTAAAATATAAACACTTTTTAGTTTATTTAATTTTGTGATTAAATTTTAATGATGAGAAAAAATTAATTAATAATAATTAGACACATGTCCAGATACTCATAGATATAAGTTTTATAAACTTCTCAAACTAAATACATTTCTGGTTTCTTTCTTTTTTTTTTTCTTTTTTTTTTCTTTTTTTTTCTTTTTTTTTCAATATATTAAAGTTCAGATGCTGGGTCAAAACTCTGCAATGAGGTTGCTCTAAGATCTGGTATATACTCTAGATAGAAAAGTGGAGTAATTAAAAGCCCGAACAAAAACGAAACATCACTCACTAAGTCCAGTCCAGTAACCGGAAAAGCATAAAACAAATAGAAAAATGGGCCGAAACTTAAGGAGCCCAAAATGCCCTAACACTGTGTAGGGGGTAGATGGAAGAGGGTATTTAAATTCAATTAGGGTTTTACTCGTTTTCTCTCACAAAGTTCATCAGTCGTTCGTAGCTGAACGAGACAAGTCGTCTGGATCGGAGCTACGCTTGCAAACTCCAAACATGGTTCGTCGTCCTCTCTATCTCTCTGTCTCTCTATCTGTCTCTCTCTGTTTTAGTGATTGTTTAAATCCAGATGGTTTCACAATTCGATTCTGGGGGTTTGTGTTAGTGACTTAGATAGTGGTTGCTTAGCTTCAGAATCATTGGATTGATTTTATAATTCGTGGACACTATTTGCTAAAACCTACATCATAGTGATTGTCCTTAGATCTGACCTACTTAGATCTCAGATGTGGTAGCTGCTCTTAGGTCATGATTCAATCTTTATCACTGGAAATGTCATTTGTATCGGTCTAACATATATGTATTATTCGTTTGGTTATTAAACAGGCGAGAGGTTTAAAGAAGCATTTGAAGAGGCTCAATGCCCCTAAGCATTGGATGCTTGACAAACTTGGTGGTGCATTTGTATGTTTTCTGCTCTCTTTCTTGGCTCAGTTTTTGATTCAATATATTTGTTTTCCCTTTGTTTATGTGTGAATGACGACGACGATTATATTGCTTCCTCACAGGCCCCCAAGCCATCTTCTGGACCCCATAAGTCGAGGGAGTGCCTTCCCCTCGTCCTTATCATCAGGAACAGGTTGAAGTATGCTCTTACCTACCGTGAAGTCATCTCCATCTTGATGCAAAGGCATATCCAGGTCGATGGCAAAGTGAGGACTGACAAGACCTACCCTGCTGGTTTCATGGATGTTGTGTCTATCCCAAAGACAAACGAGAACTTCCGTCTTCTCTATGATACCAAGGGACGTTTCCGTCTTCACTCCATCAAGGATGAGGAAGCAAAGGTTTGAATCTTCTCTCTTCATCGTTTGGTATTGTCTCTAAGAGTAATGTGTATGTGTAGTCAACAAGATTTGTTTCTTCTCTCTCTGCAGTTTAAGCTGTGCAAGGTCCGATCTATCCAGTTCGGACAGAAAGGCATTCCTTACCTGAACACATACGATGGTCGCACCATCCGTTACCCTGACCCGCTCATCAAGCCTAATGACACCATCAAGCTTGACCTTGAGGAGAACAAGATTGTAGAGTTCATCAAGTTCGATGTCGGCAATGTTGTGATGGTGACTGGAGGAAGAAATAGAGGGCGTGTTGGTGTTATTAAGAACCGTGAGAAGCATAAGGGAAGCTTTGAGACAATCCACATCCAAGACTCGACTGGACATGAGTTTGCAACAAGGTTGGGAAACGTGTTCACCCTTGGCAAAGGAACAAAACCATGGGTCTCTCTTCCTAAGGGTAGAGGTATTAAGCTGACCATCATTGAAGAGGCCAGGAAGAGTCTTGCTGGCCAACAGGCTGCTTAATTTTGTGATTTTAAGCTTTTTGTTATGTCCTTATAGACGCTTGTATTTCCTAGACTCACTTTGCATCTTTTTGTTCGCTATTCAGTTTTGAAACTTATGTTATTTTATCTATTTCAAGAGTTAAAAAAAACCCCTTCGAACCTATGTTGTTTTGCTGAGCGTTGTTGGTGGATAGTTTAATCAAATCGGTGTCAGTGAAAGACCCTTGGGGCAGGGATATATTTAGCGGGTTAAGTAAGCAAAGGTTTGAATCGCATCTTGTCATCGTTTAGTATTGTTCCTATTACATGTTGATTGGTATGCAAGAACCATGATACATGTCATTCTTTTCGATTGTTTCTTCTTTATACAATAACAAAGCCTGATTTAGTACACAATACAACATAACAAGACAAACACAACAGAGCTGAGCTAACTGTCCAAAACCGTACATTTTACAAATCCACCCTGCAAGACTCTCGCTACTGGTCACTAGCAGGTGGTTCGTTTACAAACATCTTACAACTGGGAGCTATTTGTCTTGTCCATCATTTCCTTGCGGTCGTTGTCCCTTTGAACAGCTCGTTGATACGCGCTTCTATGTCCTCAACACCATACTTGATGTACCTGTCTGCGTTTTTCCCTATGTCTCCCAGGTTCTGGAACCTTCCGATGAAGTTCCCGTATGCCGGCATCAGTAGCCTGGCCAGTGAGATTCTCAGCTCTTCTCTGAGCTGCTCGTCAAACACAACCCACGTCGAGTGCGCTTTACATATCTCATCAAACTGCATATTGAACTGTTTCAGCTTCTCCTTCATAGCTTTCCCTAACCCGTTCATGCCTGCCGCTGTGTTATCCACCTTCAGCAACCCAAGCATCTTATTCCATGAGCTTCTCTGATAATTCATATGGTATTGTCTTACTTTGGCGTTGTGTTTCCGAATCCAATCATCTCCTAAGAGCAATCCTAAGTCACCGTCTTTCACTTTCTGAACAATGTATCTACCATTGTTCATCAAAAACACATAGCACAACGCTGGATCTTTATACACTTTGGATTTCACTTCCAGGTTACTCTCTAAAAGCTCCATGATCCAAGACATCTGTACAGTCAACAGGGTAGAATCTTTAGATGGCACACCATTGCTTTCCTCAAACACTTGCTCAAGGGTTTGCCTGGATCTACATGCTGCGCGGAGGTAATTCATAACATAACGAGTGATTGGGTGTAGACCACCGCCTGGAACAGCAGCTTTAGCCGGGTCTCGCCGGATCAGATTCTCAAGCTCCATGAAAATACCTCTGATCGCCTCTCCCAATCGTTTCCAAATGGTTACAGCTTCATTTCTAAGAACTAAGCAAAACTGATCAGAGAACACAGACTCAAACTCAGGCATCAAATCTCTCATCGTCTCAAACACATCAAGCACTTTAAACAATCTCTCAGGCGAACGGCTTCCAATAGCAATAGCGTCTGCGAAATTCAAGAGCTGAATGGTTGAGCCACGACACACCTCCATGAACGAGAGATCAGCAGCTGAAGAGAAACCGAAGAAAACACGGTCACAGAGACGACGTTCGCTAGGAAAGAGGATACGGAGAGCAACGTTGGCGGCTTTAATCCAACGGTCAATCTCATCCTCAAGCTCCTGCCACGGCATCTTATGAACTTCTTCGATACTAAGCTTCTGTAAACCTAACCTCGACATACTTTCCTCTAAAAACTCTCTCCTACAAGCACTGTAAACGTGAGAGCAAGCCTTACCGAATCCAGCGCCAAGCATGCGTTTAGCCATCTCGTGTAGATCGTTGATTGTAGCCGAAGGGAGGGCGTCGATGATAAGGTCGTAGTCTGTGAGGGGCTGTGCCACTGGGATCTGGATATCGTCACCGTTCTGGAAGTCGTCTCTGTCGTAGTCATCCTCTTCGTCGGAGTCAAAACGGTGGTTCATAGCAGCAGCGTCTCCCTGAGGATTAAGGCCGAAAGACTCAGCGCCACGCTCCATAAGTGATCTGAACTCTTCCTCGATGCGGAACATTGCCTGCTGCACCATGTCGTCGGCGCGTGCGAGACAGACGCCGACAGGCTTCTCGGAGGCCATGGGACTCCACTCCCTGGTGATAGTCACGAGCTCATCGATGGTGTCGAGGAAAGCAGCGGAGTCAGCAGGATCAGCCCAGATTGGCTGATCGGCGGCGACAAAGCGAGAGATCTGACCGTCTAGTGAGTTCAGAGCTCGCTCAAGTACAGCGACTCCGGATCCATCTTCACCAGCTTGACCTTCGGAAAGCTTCTCGCGAGAGAATCTGCCGTCGAAGTTGGAGAAGATCTGGAGGATATCGTCGGCCATGGATTCGTTGTGGCCAAGCGTCTTGGCTATGTGACGCGCCACAGCTAGTAGCTTCTCTTCACCGTTCTCGGCCATGTTTGTAAAACGGAGGTGTGAATCAGTATAGAGCTGTCTTTGTGTTCTCGAGTCAGTAAATAAAAAGGGGGTCACAGCGAGATCGACGGGGAAAGCAAGGAATCGAGAAGACGAAGAAAGTTCCAAGTAAGGAAGAAGACTAGATGGATAGAAGCTTGTGTAATGACGAAAACACCCCTCTGAGACAGACGAGATCTTTGACCTGACCGCGTTGTTTGAAAATGGCATGAGCGTGTAATATCGGAGGATTTTATGTTGTCTTTTTGTGACTCCTTCGCTTTCGTTAATATTGACGTCTCCGTGACTTTTCACAGTTTCTGTGATTGGTGTGTTGTTTCTAACCGGGGGAGGGGATAAACCAGCCGGTTTGATGAAGTAAGATTGGTTTGATGGAGCTGGCAAACATAATAATTCAATGCTTCAACTACTCGCTCATTCAATATTCTCTCGTGTGGTAGGGAGAGGGTAATGCATAATCAAAGATGCTTATGTCTTTGGAGAACCAATTTACAGCAACTAAAAAAAAACAAAGAAGAACGTTTACCAATCTCTATCAGATAGATACAACAGATGAGAAAAAAACCCAAGAAAATACACTTTTTGACATCATTATTAGTTTATCACGCATTGTGATTCTGTGCCAAACATGGAACTGGTATGGTAATGCCAAAATGGGCATCATTCACTTTTTCTTTTTCTGTGTGTGTTAGCTGCTCTGCTTCTCTCTATCGTATTGGCTCGTCTCTTCTGCAACCTTTGCCCAGACGTTGCTAATTTTCTCTGCGTATCCAACCTGCGCAACCATAACACAACTATTTCTTTTAGCAACTCGACTCTACTCCTTTAAGAGCAATTTACGATAATACATTCAAAGCACTCACAATCCACTAGCCTATAAGAGACCCATGAACGACTTCTTTATAATCTATTTTTCAAATTCTCTACTCTTGAAAGCTCATTAAGAATGGAATTACACTACTTTATGCTTAACCTAAATAGAATATAATCTATTTTTCAAATTCTCCACTCCTTACCATTCCTCACTCATTCTATAAATAGACAAACTTTCACCGAGCAATAAGGAAAGGCTTAACGCTTCATCCTTCTAATGCTAATGTGCTGAATGATAATAACGTACCTGGTTAACAACGAAACCCTTCATCATGTTCATGAAGTCTGCACGCCTTTCTTTATCCAACCTCTCCACCTCAGATCGGTTGTTATCCTGCAATGATACAAATTTAGACACAGCACGACCGAATTCAGATCATGTTGGTACATCATCACAAGCTGTCACATGCAATGGTTATTACTAAATACCTTGATCCGCTCATACTCTCTGATGGCAACATTTTTGGCGTCTTCAGTGACTTTGATGGTTTCTTTTAACTCTTCTATTTTCCGGATCCTTGATTTGTCACCACCAAATACCTTTGATGATGCAGCCTCTAGCTTTTCAGCTCTTGCTTGCAGCGAAGAAAGCTCTGATAAAAGCGTCTGCACTGTCAGTAAAGCACTAGATCTATCTGCAAATGCGCCTTGGACAGCCATCATCATGCCAAGGTACTCATGTAGTGTGTCCTGAAATGAACAATTACGAGAAACGAACAGCTATTAGCGAAGTTAAATGTCCAGCACAATCTCCATATATAACCTGGCAATCTGTCAAGAGTATACTAGTTAATAACGAGGATGCACACTAAGCATGAGAGATTTCAAAAATCTTAATGCCAATTTCTCAAACCAGAACAATCATCTTTCCAGATGAGAAAACGGAAACAACATTTCATTCGCTTCACAGTAAGAAGGCAACTGTACATTTCTGTATTTGGATAGATATTTACCAAATGCTTGACAGTCTGGGAATTTAACTCCCTATAAAATCTGCTTGCTTTTACAGCCGCAGTGGCTAGATTCTTCATATCATTAGCACGAGTTCTTTGGGAGTTGAAAACAGCTTCTTCGTTCTCGAACTTTGTCAGCTTAATGAACGCTAATCCCAGTTCCCCCATGGTTTCCCCCATGTCTTGCTGTGCCTTAACAAGGGATTCTGCCTAGAAATACAAAATCCACAAAACATCAGTTCCAAACAGAATACAATATACTGACATAGCGATGCATAAATCAACTAACAAGGATGACAGTTTACCTGCTGTGAGGCATTGATAATCTGTTGTTCAAGATCATGCATCTTCTCCTTCTTTTCCAAAAATTCTTTATCTTCTTCAACAACTGGTGGTTTCGCTCCACCCCAGTCATTAGAAACTGACTGCCTCAGCTCCTTGAACAATCTAAGCAGATCCCTACCTCCTCTCGCAGGCTGAACCACCTCATGAACCGGCACTGCAGAGGCTGCTCCGCCTTCACCAAACAGCTGTTTCGGAAGCTTCACCGCGCCATCCAGCATCCTAGAAGCCACATCAGTGCTCATCGGCAGTGGCAACTTCCCTTGCACCTGAAGGAACACTTTAAGCTCGTCGCTGTTCCTGATAACAGGATGCGCACTGAGCCTGCGCAAGTATTTCTCCAATGCAAGTCTCCTCTGCTCCACAAATTCTTGTTTCTGCATCACTTGGCTCTCTACGACGCTCTTATCTGGACGCGGTGGTATACAGAACCCTCTATACGACTCAGCCAATCGATCTGCCAAAGTAACAACATCTCTGAACCTTCTTCGCACGCTGGACTCCGACACGCCGAACTCAGGGAGATTCGTTCTGGTCGTGATCTGGTACGTGATGTAAGTGTTTCCTCCAGGGACAATTGAATTGGAAGCCTCCTGCTCTTTCTGAGGGTTTGAAACAGTGATCTTGATGTAATCCGAGCTTGACGAAGAAGAAGGAGATCTCGACAGTGAATCTGATGACAGACTATGACGGCTGCTATCATCGGCGCCGTTGACGTCGCTATCAGAATTCTCATCAAAAGGACTGAAGATCACATCCGCGTAAGACGGAGGCTCGATGTAGGAGTTATCGCTGCTGTTCGGCTTAGTGAGGCTGTAGGAGGATGGCACCATAAGTGGATCAGAATCAGCCGGCGTCAAGAGTGTCGGGAGCGGAGAGAGCGGATCGTGAACGCTGGAGAGTGTTGACATGGCGCTACGATAGCCAGAGTTCGATGAATCGCCGTTGACATCGCTATTCTTCAGATGACCGTCACCGCCGGCTCCGTCACCGTTAACCCCTAGGACGAGATTCTCCATCTCGCCCCTCGGTGCATTGAGACTGGTCTCTTCGAATCCGTCGGCATTCTCCGAGCCCATCATCTTCTCTTCTCCGGAGTTTGTCGATTAACTAAGCTAATTGAAATAAGAATTTACAGAAAATTAGGGTTTGACGATTGGGGAAGAAAACGGAGATTCCCAGAACGCGACGCTAAGATGCGCAGGTCGCTAATCGCATTAAAAGAGACCGGAGTTGCTAAGATGCGCAGGTGGGTGGCTAATGGACACGAGACTAACGTGCGCACTGTGGCGGATCAGGGATGGCACGTGAAGATGAGAAGTGGTTAAAGTCTCGTCGTTTGACAAATTGCCCCCAATGCTTAACATGTGATGTGAAGTGTCTGTCTTGTCTGAATTATCTTTGAGGTTACGTGAAGTCACCGATGGGCTTTACTTACGTATGAACAAACTCGGCCTGCTTAAGCCCATTAAAAACCCAATCTCTAATTTCCTGACCATATCGCCGCACCCGAACGGATTGATTAGGTTTCATTTGGTTCTTAATTTGCAGCTGCAGAGGACTCTGATCGTCGTCGAATCCTGTGTTAAAGTGTAACTGTGTCTCGGTCAACTCATAAGACACTTCAACAGGCTTTTTCCCGACAAAACTCTCGTCTTCGAAGCTCTTAAACTCTGCTCGGATGGCTTCTAAATTCGGGTTGGCGGGTGGAATACCGGAGCGTCGTGTCCGACCAATCTGGGATGCCATAGATTCTCGTCAGTTCAAAAATGCTCTCAAGCTCGTCACTTCGCTTCTCTCCAAGTACCCAAAATCACCTTATGCTTTAGTAAGTTGTCATCCAATCATTGGCTTCGTTTTCCTCTTTTTCTGAAGTCCTTAGACGAAAACGTAATCTGATGAAATGGTGTTGCATTGACACAGGCGCTCAAAGCTCTGATTCATGAGAGAATGGGGAAAACAGATGAGGCACTGACAGTTTGCTTGGATGCCAAAGAGTTTCTGTACAAAGATGATTCATCTTTGATGGATGATCTCACTCTAAGCACATTGCAAATTGTATTGCAGAGACTCGATCACTGTAAGTGCACTTCGTAAATAGAAGAGTTTGAAAGCTGGTGTAAAAATTCTGGGTTTATATCTAATTCGTTTGTCTCTAATTTGATCAGTGGACTTGGCCACTAGTTGTTATGCTCATGCCTGTGCCAAATTCCCTAATAATCTGGAGCTTATGATGGGGCTCTTTAATTGCTATGTTCGTGAATATTCTTTTGTGAAGCAGCAGCAGGTTGGTCTATCTGTTGATGCTGAACAATTTTGTAGTGTTATGATATCAGTCTGTATTTCCCTTTTTTTATGCCTTGCTTTGTGACAGATAGCCATCAAAATGTACAAACTTGCCGGAGAAGAAAGGTTCTTACTTTGGGCAGTTTGTAGCATCCAATTACAGGTACGGCCACCACCGTCTATCCTCCTTTTCTTTAGCAGTTTGGTATTCTATTGCTTACAACTGAGATCTTTTACAGGTTCTGTGTGATAAGAGTGGGGAGAAGCTCTTGCTTCTTGCTGAGGGTTTACTTAAGAAGCACATTGCCGCCCAGAGTATGCATGAGCCAGAAGGTGAATTCACATCTCCGAGAATGTCTTCTCTTGCACAAGTTATGGAACAATTTGAGATTTTTTCAGCCTTTCTTCTACTAATGAAATCTGGTCTTCTCAGCTCTCATGGTGTATATCTCTTTGCTGGAACAACAATCCAAATACAATGATGCTTTAGAACTCCTTTCTGGAAATCTGGGTTCTCTTTTGGTGATTGAAGTCGATAAATTACGGATACAGGTAAATTACAAAGGTTTTTGGTCGGAAAGATATCTCAACTTCATGCTTTTTTGCATTATACTCTAGGTAGGACGTAGACATTCTGAAATAATGCATGTACGCTAGTTTGAGTTTTAATTTGAATTGTCGATAATATGTATTAGCATACAGAGTCTATTGCTGTGTCTGTATGCTCAATTTCTCACACAAACTCTCTCACTTTAAGCTGACAGGGGAGACTCCTTGCTAGGGCACATAACTATTCTGCTGCTGTTGATGTCTATAAAAAAGTCTTAGAATTGAGGTACGTTGTCAATGCATGAGCTACATTTTAGCTCAGTGGTTTTGGAGTTGGCACTGTTTCCAGATTGATCTTTCGATTGTTTCTATATATTAGGCCTGTGCATATCATGTCAGTTTGCTGAAAGGTGTTTTTGTTCGCTTGGCAGTCCCGATGATTGGGAGTGTTTCCTACAATATCTCGGCTGTTTGCTTGAAGATGACAGCATGTGGAAGTACTTTGACAATATTGATCAAATTCATCCCACGAAACACATAGAATGCAAGTTTTCTCACCTTACGGAAGAAATGGTGATTATATTAACCACTAGCCAGATTTAAAGTCCTAGTTCGTCTTTCCTATGCTTTTTTCCTGATCCTGGCATATAATATAATCCAATTTCTTTCCAACATGCAGTTTGATTCTCGTATGTCAAGTGCTTCAGAACTGGTGCAGAATTTACAGAGAGACACTGAGAATACTAACTCAAGGGGTCCACACTTGGCAGAAATTGAAATTGAGAAGAGAAAGTTCTTATATGGAAAGAAGAACGACGACAAGTTATTAAATTCGTTACTGCAATATTTTCTAAAGTATGTCTCTATGAACTCTTCTAGGATGATCTCTAATGCTACGAAGTCTAACTTGTATAGATAAAGCTTACTGTTCGGCTATCCCTCTGAGCTTGTACTGCTTTGCATGCAGATTTGGTCATTTAGCTTGCTATGCTTCCGACGTTGAAGCATTTCTACAAGTATTATCCCCGCATAAAAAGGCAGAATTTGTTGGAATGGTAGTGAAAATTCCTGTTTCGGTTTCTGAATCAGCAACCATGGTGCTTGGTCAAACAACAACCATACTTAAAGTTCAAGAACTGACGGGAAACATTTTTGAGCTTCCTCTTGGCGGTGTGTTCTCTTTGCTCACATCCCTTTTCTGCAAAATTTCCTTGTTTTCTGCTTATGAAGATTCAGTTTCGAATCTACAAGCTGTGTGACTCTTTTGTGCGTATGGTATCTCTCTGTTCTGGTGTGCAGTGCGATGAACCATTTTCCATCATAGTTTCCTTTTGCCTTCCCTATGTGGGTTTCTTATTTTTGCAATCTAGTTTATCTGGATGTGTTCTTCTAAATCTGTTTATGTGCTCTCTAAATCTGTTAACAATTCGATCTTTCCTTCCAATATGTAGAGATTGAAGCCTCTGCTGTCAAACTGGCAAAGTTATACTGTCAAAATCTTCCACTTTCCAAGGACTTGGATCCTCAAGAGAGTATGTTTGGGGAAGAACTTCTATCTTTAATTAGCAACATGTTGGTCCAGGTACTTTAGTTGTGTTGAACAGACATGCTTCCCCGACACTGTATAACCCTTTCTGATATATTAATTAAACTTACTGTTGGTTCCAGTTATTCTGGCGAACTCGAGATTTTGGCTATCTTGCTGAGGCTATCATGGTTCTTGAGTTGGGCTTGACCATCCGACGGTCAGTAACTAATTGTTATAGTTATGAAAATGTCGATTTGAGTTTATATAAGTGCCACGTTTGGCATTCAAAAAGATAACTTTGCTCTGCCAGGTCTCAACCTGATGATTACTTTTTGTTTTCACAGACATGTCTGGCAGTACAAGATATTGCTGTTGCACATATATTCATATATTGGTGCTCTTCCGCTTGCATTTGAACGGTATTCATAGCTCTCAGCTTTACTTTTATTTCTTCCTGGTAAAGAAAAACCCTTCTTCAGCACGTTTTGCTTAACCACCAGTTTATTTTATGTTAGTTATAAAGCTCTTGATGTGAAGAACATCTTGACGGAAACGGTTTCACACCATATTCTTCGCCAAATGTTGGAATCTCCCATGTGGGTGGACTTAAGTAACCTCCTAAAAGACTATCTCAAGTTTATGGATGATCATTTGAAAGAGTCGGCAGACCTTACATTTCTTGCTTACCGCCACAGAAATTATTCGAAAGTAAACAATTTGAATTCTCTACATTAACATCTTTCTGTGAGCATTCGTTAACTGTCGTGACTCATCTGCATTACTAATCTCAGGTGATCGAATTTGTCCTATTCAAACAACGATTGCAGCACTCAAACCAGTACCAAGCTGCGAGGGTTGATGCGTCTCTCTTGCAATTGAAGCAGAATGCAGACAGCATCGAGGAAGAAGAGGTAGTTAATCCACATCATTGTCGTGTAAATTACCTTATATTCATATATCTGATCCTCTCATATACCTAAAGTCGCTTATATTGCTGTTATCTAGCGTATTCTTGAAAATCTGAAATCTGGAATTCAACTTGTGGAGCTCTCGAACGAAATTGAATCAAAGACACTGAGGTTCAATGAAGATATGCAAACACGACCATGGTGGACACCTTGTCCTGAGAAAAACTATTTACTAGGTCAGCATTTTTTTCACAATAAACAGTTGTTTTATTGTGGTATTTTCTTAATATCAATCAACAATTTATGTAGGTCCATTTGAAGAAATTTCTCACTGCCCCAAAGAGCATATGGTACGTTTGTCTATATCAATACAATTTTCTTGGAGTCCAACGCAACTAATACTGTTTGTACTTGTTGGCTGTGTATTAGAATAAAGATCGCGAAGAAAACGTGAAACAAGCCATCCAGAGAAAATCCCTTCTACCTCGGATGATATATCTCTCTATTCAGTGCTCGTCAACAGCATTAAGGGAGAGTGTTGAAACCAATGGTTCTGGAGGTGACGTCAAAACCTGCGGAGATCTTAAGTCTTTGCTGGAGGAGTACACAAAAATGTTGGGATGTTCTCTTAGTGACGCTGTAAATATGATCACAGAGATCTCACAGGGTGCAAGGACTTGCGAGGTTAGCTTTTCCTACTCTTTTCTTCTTCCACCTGCACCCATGGCAATTGGTTTTCCTTTTATTATTGACCCTCTGGGAATATTTCTGCAGAGCCTCGGTTCAAATTTGGTGGACTGGTTGAATTTTGTGGTGTTTTGGAATGCTTGGAGCATGAGTTCCCAAGAGCATTGGCATGTGTTGAACTTGCTATTTGAGAGGCTTATTCTGGACAGGATCAAATCAATGGGATCTTCAGACATGAGTTCTTATTATTCTGATGTGCAGGTCTTGGTTCAGATCATTACTGAACCGCTGGCGTGGCACAGTCTTATAATTCAGGCATGCACCCGCTCGTCTCTCCCATCTGGGAAAAAGAAGAAGAAAACTCAACAGTCGGATCATTTGCCTTCCTCCCCGATTTCACAAGCAATCAAAGATTCTATACAGTCTTTATGCAGCACAGTACAAGAAGTTTCTAACTGGCTAGTGAAGCAAATGAACAACCCAGAAGATGATCAAGTGGAGAGTTTTCTGTCAACTCTGAAGAGGAATGGAGACGCAGGAGGACCGGGACAGGTTCTTGGGGTTCTAGAGAGTTTCATCGCATCCAGCGAGGAAACAGAGGTTGGAAGTCGCATCTTTGAAGCACTGAAAACATGGAGCACGGCAGATTTAGCACGTAAAACAGTCACGTCGCAACAGAGACTCCTCCGTGAGTTTCTCACGATCTGTGAATCTAAGAGAAAGCTATTGGAAAAGCTCAAACAACAGATGTCCCATGTTTGTTGAACCACTTAAATCATAAGAACACTTTAGAGAGAAACATCGCTGTTTTTTTTTTCTTTGGCTATTTCATTTTGAGAAAACACATTCATGGCAGAATCAGGGAGATTGATTGATGATGTTTCAGTACAATTTTTGAAAAATGTTTTACATTGATTTGTACTCTCTTCCTATGCAACAAATTTCTGACATCGAGTATCCTTGTGAATGTTTTGGCAACGGATTGAACAAAAACGCATCCCACATAAGCAGCAACTGTAGCTTGCAATGTATCCACAAACGGTGCAGAAATGACGACGAGAAGACGAACTCGGAGGTCCAACGGCTGCTTTCAAGTAAGTGGGTACATGCGAGGGCAAAGATTCCAGATTTGCCTAGAAAGAGATTTGATTAGAAAAACCATACTATACGTTACCTATGCTTAGCTGAAGAAATGATAACATAAGATTTGATTAAATTACCTCCTGCAAGAGCTCATTGAAGGATTTAGGAGCTTTACGAGCCTCCAAAGCTTTTGCTTGTCGAGTTTTACGCTTTGATCCTTTTGGTTGCTTCTTCTGTACGTATCCTGCAACAATCCAAACACATGTTTCAAACTAGAACAACTACAGAGAAACAAAGGCAAATGTAAGTAAGATAATTTACCGAGATCATCCTCTTCGTCGAGAGAGGCCTCTTCATCATCGTTCATATCAACCACCTCGACGGCGCCATTGTCGTTCTCTAACGCCTCCAGCCGAGCTATAGCAGCCTAGAAGTAAACCATTCGAAAGACAATTGAAGTTTTTCTTTTTATATTTCCAACAAAAAAATTAAAAGAGTGATTTCGAAATCAGACAAGACACCTGCGTTCGATTGTCTGTGCTTGTAAGAGCCGCCGCCATCTTCGAAGCAACCTTACGAGTCCGACTCGACACTCGACGATTCGCCATGTCTTCCTCCATCCCGCCAACGGAACTAGTCAGATTACCGGCGACGGTGGAAGTGCAACGGCGGTAGAAATGGTATCCCGGCGTATTCGCGTGGAATTGATGACGGTGACTCTTTTAGGTCTGGTCTTACTAAAAGTCTGTCTGATTCAAACTCTATAAAGGCCCATTGGGCCTTGTGATTTAACAATCAGAGGTATCAGTCTTCAGTACTTTACTACTTCTTTTTTTTTTTTTTTTGGGAAGAACCAAGTGAAATGAAAGATGATCACAAAATTAAGCTGCCTCTACATTAGAATTTATTAGCTCGTATATGAACTTGGATAAATAAGCAAAAAGCATAACCATCCAAAAATACAGATTGTACAACTCGTGTTTAATCAAAATTAAAAGAAAAAAACTAATCGATTAACTCTAACTAATCAATTATGACATGACCAAGGAGACACTAAACTCTTGTAATCAAACTTGCCGTTCAAGAAACCATCACCACCCATCTGGTTCCTCACCTGTTGCTGCACTACTAATACCGAACCTTCCGAGGCGAATACACTTCCAGACACGGTGTCTCCAATGACTCCAAGTTGGTGGTCCTCGCTCCACGCGGCAAGCCCTTCTATAATCTTTGGGTTGATTCCTTCTCTCTTCCCGGTTATCCATAGATCGTAGTTGTTGACGTTCATCGCTTGGATTGCAGCCAGCGTCTCCGCACCGTTCTTGACCACAACCTCCTTGTAACTAACCCTATCCTTACCTTCATTCTTGACCCAGAACCACGTTACCACCCCATCGTCCAGCTTTTTCTCCCTCTCGTCCTCTCCTTCGTGGTTGAACGACAGGAACCTGATCACCGTCAAAGTTATGTCTGGGTTTTCCGTCATCCTGTCGGCCAGATGCAGAGCTTCTCTGTTATCAGCTCCTCCTAGGAACAGAACCACGAAACGGTACGTTTCTTGTCTCGCACGGCTCGAGTGGGATGAATGTTGCTGGTCAACTGAGGATCGAACCACGGCATTTCTAAGCCGTCCCTTCTCGAAATAGATACAGACAGAGCATGGTGTGTGTGCCAAGACATCCGCATTCACGGATAACATGCCGGAGTCACGAAGCTCTGTAGGTGCATCATCGTCAAGATTTTCTTGTTGATAAGGTAAGAGTATGAAAGCGGTTTTTTTGGCCAAGGCCAGCTCGCAAATATCTTGGTACATTAAACGTTTTGGAGCATGAGCAGTGTAGGCATGCAGCGTTACACATTCATCTCTTTTCTCCTGGTAAAGTCTAAAGGCGCTCTGCACCTGGTCAACTCGCCCGCTCCGGGTACGTTCATGCTCTTCTTCTTCCTCCTCATCGTCTTCCTCTTCCTCCTCCCTTTGCTGCTCGTGATCAATAAAAACTGGTGAAGCTCGCCCAGTTAATTCCACCAACTGAACAGCATATATAAAAAAGGGGCTTCTTGTTGTGGGATAAGCGAAGTCGAGGAAGGTGATCAAACCGGACAAAGCTTCGTGGTCGGCGACGGCAAGAACCAGTCCCATCTCAGTGGACGGGGGAGTGTGCTGGATGGTGCGGTGCTTGCTGATCCTGTAAGGACGATTTGGATCGTAAAGGAAGCTGATAAGCGGAGTTGATATTCCCGTAATCACAAGCGTATGCAAAACCAAGATAGTAAAACCGGGTAAACCAATCATACGTTTGTCGATCCAGTGCAAGTAGAGCAAGATATCGATCTGGCCTCTCAAGTTCATCATGAGACCAAGCGTGAGACTGTCTCTGGTGGGGACTTTAAAGAAGACAGCAGCGGCAACGACGGCAAAAAACTTAGTGATGAATCCAACGGTGGTCATGTAGACGAGAGGAGAGAGCTGTTGGTCCCAAATATCGTTGGTAAGAAAGTGGACATTGGTGTTGAGTCCCACCAAACCAAAGGAAAAAGGCATCAAGAATTCATGGATGAAGGTCTCGCTCCGAATAGCCAACGTCGAACCCAAGGGTGGACCCTGAGGAACAATCAACCCTAGCCAAATGGGTCCTACGCCTATAGACAAACCAAGCATGTCTGTGAGGAAACAAGCGACAAGAACACCCATGAGAATCATGACGATGTAGTTTTGGTCCACGAGTTTTCCCTCTGGCGTTTGAGCAACCACCCACTCAAGAGCTCGTTTCACAACCAAAAGCATAAAAGCACTGAAGATAACCACTGATACAAGATACCAGACTACGGCCGTGGCGCCTGCTCCGTTAGCCTGCATCATGGCCTCGAAAAAGATAAGCACGAGGATTGCTGCCATATCTCCAAGGAGAGCCACCGACATGGCGAACTTGCCCACCTCCGAGTTGAGAAGGTTCATGTCTCTTAAGATGGTGTATAAGACAGGGAAAGAACTAAAAGCTAAGGCAAAGGCAATCCCTCCAATGGACGCAATCTTCCTCAAGTTTTTATCCATTTGATCTCGCATGGCCATTCCCGTGATCCCACTGCATAGCATCGGGACGATAACGCCGATGGCAGCAATGTACTTGTGCTTTCTTGGGGACTTTGCAATGGCCGCAACATCCGTCTTGGCCGCAGTGAGGAAGAAGAAGTAAAAGAATCCCATCAGTCCCAAGTTTGCGCATATGTAATTCGAAATCGGTGGGAACAAGTAGTAATTGAAATTCCGGCTTCCTCCAAGCATCGACGGTCCTATCATCATTCCACCCTTCAAAAAAAGTACGTAAACCATTCTTTTAATATTTCGAAACCAAGATTTTATTTAACCTTATAATAAAAGTAATATAAGAATAGTGACGAACAATGATCTCGCAGACGATACGAGGTTGACGTAGAGGTCGAAGGAGGAAGCAAGTAGTTTTGATGAAGAAAATAATAATAACTGCCTCTATCAAAAAAGTCGAAAATGCATAGTTCATAGCATTTTCGCCTCTGAACATTCCAAATGGTTGCTTACTGTGAATCTGTCGGCAAACCACAGGAAGTCTGGCCGAGAAGGCCCGAGTACTAACCTCACCTCCGGGGGCCGGGTTCTCCGGCCAGAACCCAAGATGGATTGGCAAGAGAATCCGGTCATTGCTGGGGAAAGACCTAACCATGCAAACTATTCTTTCAGATTACAATTTGTTTCATCTAAAGCAAAACGATAATGATCATCGATAGAGAGAGAAAAGACAATGGATCCAAAATTGATGTTCATTTTAAAACAGATGTGGACGTGCGTCATTTTGGGAACAATTCTAGTGTCTTGCTTACTCTTTATTTTCTTCTTCTATTATTCTTTTTTTTCTCGTTATGAGTTTTTTACATGAAAAACAACATGTATTTTGTGGTATCTACGATCAGGGTCTATATTTAGCATGATTCCCATCGAAATTAAAGTGCACTTTTTGGATTTTTTTGGTTTGTTTTCAGTTTTCTTGCAGTTATAAAATGAAACCATATATTTCATGTTTTTTCGCTGTTCTTCTTTCTACTCTGTAAAGTGTAAATTACATTATATTGGTTTTCATATGAAACGCTTAGGAAAGCTGAGAAACTAAAAGTGAAATGCATGTGAATAGATTCAAACTTTCCAATCTTTGTTACTAACTTGTTACTAACTTGTTACCAATCTTTGTTACTAACTTGTTACAGTGTTATGAGTATCACATGTGAGGTTGAATATGTGGAAAATTGTCACTTCATTCCTTTAAATTTTGCAATAGCCCTTTCTGAAATAGATGTGTTCCATCTCCATTATATGAGTATTTTTTTTTAGTTGATGAAATACTAAAAAGATAAGGTACGGCCGTGGTAGCTGGCTAACACAAACTCCCATGCATCTGTTTCCTCTTCTACTTTTTTTCCCCTTTGTGGACATATATATTTCTTTTTAGTTTTGCTAAAATCATATATATATATATATATATATTTCTTTAAGATGTAAATTCTCAAATTATAACATTCCTCCATTGTCATAACTAATATTTGTAAATGAAAGATAAATAGAGATCCACCTACATCCAATATATTGAATGCATCACCGCCTTTTGCGTTCTTCCACATATATGCTCAATTATTTCATTTATTCACATTTTCATTAAGCAATGAACATTTAATTCATTTATCTAGTATGTCTTATGGTTTTCGCATTTCCTTTAACTTAGTGTCTTGTCCGACAGAAGACTTGTGGCCGTGCTGAGTTTGCGCCGTGGAGAACATAAAAGCTTAGCTACCAGAACACTATCGTATAAAATACTATTTTGCGGAGCCAGTCCCTGCATTATATATCTAGATGTATTTCATTGCTAAATAGTAATTTATAAATATAGACAAAGTGTCTTATGGTCCAACACGAACCTATAAAAACATCGTTTACTCTATGTAATTTTAACGAAAAGGAAGATTCACAATCTTATACTATAATATATGACAATCAGTGGTTAACGCTCTCCACCATAATTCGCCCTTTAAGTAATGTATGTATGTGTATGTATATATTACATGAATGATATCGCTCAGCTTCCTACTTTTTGGTAAGAAAAAAAAATACATTTATTGTGGGTATGGGGAAATAATGCATTAAAATTAAGGTGCTGAATATAATAAAAATTGGTCCACTACTGGGGACACTTGAGACTATAAATACAGCAACGTGATCCACGACCAAGCACCTCTCTAATATACACATAAGTACTTAACATTACATATCTACTGTATACACTGGAGAGTAAGATGCATATGCATGAAAATCTCAGGTGGCGTAGTAAAGAAGCAGCTGTAAAGCTCAGGAGGGATAGCGCCAAACACTATGTATAAGCTTGTATATATATATTGGCGCTATCCATCCTGAGTTCCACGGCTTCTTCTTGCTTTTATGTGTATGTCCGTCTTTATCCTTAGCTTCGTCGAGCATGCATGAAAGAGATGGTAACGGTAAGGTTTACAACTTGTGTGTACCATTTTACTCTCTTTTTATTGTTGAAGAGAACGAACGCATCAGGTTCATTACAAAGTTACAATGTATGTATTTTCATATTTGAAAATAAAGGTAAGTGAGAAAAAAAATCACAGTTTTGGTCTTCGAGACATTTGGAATTTAACTTTGAAATCCAATATGATCTCAAGAACACATGGCTGGAAAAATAATGTGCTTGGTCTTATACAAAATCGGAATTTACGAAAAGTCATCAACTTTTGTGCCCCAAAAAAAAAACGTAAAGTCATCCACTTGGTAAGAATTACATTATCGTTAGGTAGGTTTAACGGTTGTAGATTTGCACTGATTCTTAATTACAGTCGACCACGATTCTGTACAACATCCAATTTTGTGTATAATCAGTGTTTATGTGAGAGAATGTGACAGTGCCAACTCGCAAGTGGTGTTAGATGGGGAGAGACTTTGACCCCAAAAATGTAGTAGATGAGCCAGCCGACGATTGATCCGGTGAAAACACACCGTTCAGAAGCGGGATCGTTGGCTAAATGAGAGAGAAAATCACGGAATCCAATATCCCTTCCCAAGAAATAAGAGGAGAATCCAAATACTTTTATTGTTTTGGTGGTATAGAATCCATACATACTTAATACATACATAACCCTCCCGGTCCTCTTTCTTTTCGGAATTCCGGCATCAATACATAATCCCAGTTTATCATCAATTTACTTAACTTCAAGGTATGTTAGACGACAAATATCAAAAACATCATTTGAAATCTCAAATCTCTTTTAGTTACCCTTATATTTTCACAACCAATGATGGTCGAATTAACTCGTACTGAAAACAAATAATATAAATAAATAAATGATATTTGGAGGGAAGCTTACAAGTTCAAAGTATGGTAATCTCATTTCAAAAGAGCAAACAAGTTCAAAGTATGGGATATCAAACAGGTCTACTCAATCCAACTCACACATGAACAACAAGATTCCACTACGCTAATATCGCATCAAGGCACATCTAAGACTTTACGAGACACTCTTTTTGGACGATGAACTATTTAAATCGACACAAAAACGCCACTCTTTGTAATACTCATGAACTAGCTATAGCCTCAACAGGTCTTAAGAAACCCGGACCTAGTTAGCAAGAAATTCATCAAGTTGGTCTTTAGAATTTCACTGCATACTTCAGGTTCCACGGATCAGACGCAAGTGCCTAGCCGGCCCCTACTCCTGCCGTTTATCATGAAACATATATGTTGCTATAAAAGATAAGAAAAAAAAGAGAACAATAATAACTCTGCGAATTGTATGTTTGCCTAGGTGAGTGCATATTACAAGATGAAACATATGACTGGTTTGTTTATGTTGAACAGAGTCAAAAAAGAAGAAGAGAAACAACAAAGGGGGTTGTGCTTGTCGAAAGGAGAAGTGAAAGAAGATGAATGCACTCACCTGAAATCATCATGAACCCTACCTTACCCACCAATTTGCAATGCATTTCGGAGTTAGTTATCCACTTCCTTCTATAAAAACAAAAACAAAACAATTTCACAATGTGACAAAAACACGAAACACGCATATGCATAAATAATAATAGTTCCCCAAAGAAACAGAAAATGTCAAGACAAGTCAAGTAAGGAGAGAAAAGGGGTAATTTTGCTCAAGGTCAAAGTGAACAAAAACCTACCTCTTTTTTTTTTGTTTGCTATCTCCAATATATGATGATTCATAGAACATTTCCCCCCATCAACGCAACATTTCACTAAAATTCCCCCCTTAACACACAAACTCTTAGAACATATAACAACTGATTCATTGATTTTTCTCTTTCTCTCAATATGGCCGCGACCGGTTTCCCCCATGGTAGTTTCTGTCTGGTCCTGAACCATAGTTATCTCTTCTTCTGTCTCCCCCACCATAGCCACCACCTCCTCTACCACCGCCTCTGCACCATTTACAGAATTTTGCAAGGACCACATTATTACCAACTTATAAAATCACGTTACTGCGGAAACACAAGAAGGTCGAGCCATGGAAGACCAACTAAAGTAGCAACTTATTTGGAAGGACTACGATGACATACTTTAAATAGCCAAACACTATGCTTGGAAGTAAGCATGAACAATGTAAAGATGTTTAAAAACGTTGATTATTTCCTATATAGACCTAGACGTGTTTAATGGCATACAGAAAACCCTACTATTTCCGTCATACCCAGATGAGTGTACTAAGCAGATCCCGCAGATGAAAATAAGGCCCAAACAGTTCTTAGAAACAACAACAAAAAAGCCGACATTGCAAAAAAAGAAACATTCCCCACAAAACATATAAGATGTAGTATTGGTGACAGCTAAATAGTAACGAGAAGGCTATGTGAAGTACTACTAATAAAGAATCGAGAAAGCTACCTCTGGTCAAAAGCAGGAGCTTTGGGCGCAGACTTCTCTGCCATCGCTACACTAATCTTGTTGCCCCTCATTTCATAATCTACAAAACAATCCACCATCGTTCATCAAATAGAACTTTTAAGTATTTAAAACCCAGACAAAAGTTCCGTAATACATACTGTTGAAGAAGCCGCCTGCAGAGTGTGCGGCGCTAGGATCTTCATAAGCCAGGCAGGCGTCACCTTTATTCTTTCCCTTCTCATCAGTGTAAATCTTGATATTATAGGGCCACTGATCCTTGTAACCCCGCTTCTGCTTGATTCTTCCAACCTATTATAGGTCCAACACGAAGTGCACTCCCAATCAGCACACCAATAAACAAATACTGAAACAAGAAACTAAGGAAAGAGAAAAGCATATCCCGAGAAGTAAAAACACAACAGAAGTAAAAGACCAGTGTTATTACTTGGCCAATGCCACCAAAGAGATCCTTGAGTTCATCAGTTGTCACATCCGGAGGTAAATTAGAGATGTATATTCTGGCATTATCACAAGTATCATCACAATTCTCGTCGCACTGCTTGACTTTTTCAGAAGGTGCATCTTCATAACTAGGTTCTTGGCGTCGAGGAGCACTACCACCATCATAGCCACCACCTCTACCACCCCGACCACCAGTGTTCGGTGCATCACCGCCATAACCCCCTGTGGGACCACCATATGAAGGGGGACCACCAGCATAGCTTGAAGGAGGGGGAACTGCTTCCATTCCATACCCCATAGGTGGAGGGTAACTGCCAGAACCATCGTAGGATGGTATAGCTGCCACGGGTGGAGGAGGACCCTGACCATACGAACCATTATCCCTATGTTGATTATTACTACCATAAGAGCCACCACCACCACCAACGCTCCTACTGCCACCATCATATCTACTACTCTCATAGCTCCTACCACTATCACGACCACCGCCACGGTCACTGGCACCCCCACCTCGGCTATACCCACCACCACCACCACCTCCTCCTCGATCACCAGTACCAGATGGAGCAGGTGCACCACACTTGTTACATTCAACTCTCCTTGCAAAGTTCACGTTCCCACAACTATATATACAAACAGTTTCGAGTGTAAACAACTTCAAAACATACATCCAGCATTGAATCTAACTGTGAATCCATTTCACTTACACAGGCATAAAGAGTGTATCCTAAACCAAACGAAGATTTATGCAATCATTACCTTGGGTTAGGGCAACGCCAATCACCATCTCTGCCGCCACCATCTCTCCCACCACCACCTCTCCCGCCGCCGCCACCTCCTCTTCCACCGCGATCACCTCCTTGATATCCACCACCACCACCGCCACCGCCTGATTCGAATCGAATCAAATCATTGTCAGAAGAAAACAAGCAAGAAACAGATAAATCTAAAGAAGCATATGGACAAATCCGTCAGATCTGGAACAATCTAAATCACAAACCTCGGTTTCCTCTACCGCCACCGCCGTATCCCCCGCGTCCGCCGTATCCACCTCCGCCAGAGGAACTGCGTCCTCCATATCCAGCATCACCACCTCCATAACCTCCACCTCCGCCTCCGCCTCCACCGTATCCGTCACCACCGTACGACGGAATAGGCGCACCTCCGCCGCCGTCTTGATTGTACATGCCAGCCATGACCTAGGGTTTGCGATAGACAACAGACCAGAACTCTTAGCTAATTGTGAGCCTTTTTTGGCGTTAAAAATATCGTCGCGTCTTGCTATTTATATTTCTTTCACGAATAGAAAATAAACCGAACATAAATGTCAAAAATAATATAAAAGAGGAAACTATTCTCTTTTTAATTGCTTTCCATCTTAAAATCTTATCTTTCCAGTTTGATTACTAAACATCTTTTTCATCTATGGAAACGACACCGTCCCCAAGGCCCATATTCATCCAAACTTATTGAAACCCAGCCCAGTAACAGTTTTAATTAACGCTATTTTCACAGAACTGACGAAAAATTTCATTGGTAAAGGCAAAATACAAAATTCGTGTAACTACAACGACAATAAGAAGAATAGAAGGAGAGACCAGCTCTGAATGAAAATAGGAATGTGAACTAATGAATGAGAAGTGTCAAGTTGAATCCAGAACCTGCAATTTTCCACGGAAGGATCAACAGTAGTGATCAAACCAAGTCCACCAAAGTCACAGCTTTCTGCTCTGTGATCATTTTGCTGATACAAGCTATTGAACGCGTATGACACGTTTCCTGGCCACCCGATGCCTGAACACGACCCACCAGGAAGTATCGAGGTGCAGTCAGAGACAGAACACGCTTCCAACGCTTTTGCAGAAGCGTTTGACAAGTCCAAGTTATTGTTCACAACACACCACTTTGGAGGAAGGTACTGAACGTTTTGTGCGTTTACCAGTTTCTTTGAATTATGGTTGAAACTAAAACTGTATTTGGCTTGACCATCAAATGTGAACACTCCCCAGTGCCGCTCAAAGTTACCAGAAGCTACGTTTCTCTTATCCTCGTCCAAAAGATTTTCAATGTAGGTTTCAACCGGAAGGCGTGGCAAAGAACCAGTCTTTTTCTCCAAGTGACCCATCAGTCCTTTCAAGAACGCCTCAGCAGTCGGTGATGTGGCATTTTCTGCTCCATCAGTAGGCCAACCGATCTTTGACACGACGATATCCACATCCGGGAACCCAATACTGGACAATGCAGAGCCAAGTGTGTCGTAGCTCAGATCAAAGCTGTTTCTGTAGGTTTTACGTCCGTCTTTGTGAGGTTTTGCTGTTTCTTTGAAGAGGCTAAAGTCGAGGGAGATTTTCTTGTTCTGATGAAAGCTTAGAAAAGGAGAGATTGTCACAAAGAAGGGAGAGTGATGCCTTGTGAGGAAGGAGAGGAGTTCAATCATTGTCTTATTGAGTTCAGCTCTAAAGTGTCCTGAAGAAGGTCGACCGGAGTCAGAAAGAAAGGAGTCAAAGCTGGAGGGAACTACGACCTTCACTTCACTTGCCAAACTCGCCTTTGCTAAAGCATTTTGGATGTTCATAGCTGCTCCAATGACAAAAGGCCTATACTGGTTGCCATAGCTCTGGAGAAATGGCTCATCTCCAACTGCTACGTACCTGCAAACCAATCCAAGTGAGGAACACTCCATAATTACCGAGTCTAAAAACAATTCACCAAAGATAAGTCCACAATAAGAAGATTGGCATTGAACAAACTTTCCAACTGAACAATTTCTATAAGTGAGTACGCACCGAGACTGTCTAAAAAGGAAATGATCCAACTCCACAATCCAAAATATATATATTAAAATTATGAAGAGTAGCTATGTGGAAGAGAAGGAGAAAGAAGATACTCGATTCGAACTCTGTTTCCGCCGTTGAAGTAACGAGTGACATTGTCATGGACCCAGCTCTCTGCTACCTTTCTCGACGCATTCAAGCTCTTGATCATGGAATTAGGGATTCCGACAGTGACACCTATATTCGAACCAGAGAGAGCTCGGAGAACTTCAGGGTCGGCATCGAATAGCTTCACTTTGGCAATGCCGTTGGATTTCAGAAGCTCTACAACCTTGGAAGGCGGAAGAGGGTGTGAGGCATCTGTCCCCCAGTTCACGCCGACCGCTCCGGCGGAGAATCTCGTCAAGCTCAACTCCGCCGTGACGGCGACGAGCAGGAGGAGGAGATACAGCCGACGAGCCATCAATTCAGTGAAAGCTCCTCGGTTGCCGATAATGTCGTTCCATGTTAAAAACAAAAGAATTACGTGCCGTTTATTGATTTAGCCAGCCCACTTTACGCTGTTATTTTACTTAATGATATGAGGTTTTAAGATTGGGCTTTAAAGTTTACTATTGGGCTTTAAAGTTTATCAACAGCAACGGGAGAATCATCTCGCGTAAATCCGTTGTCGCCACGTGGCATTACATTCTCGGATTCTCAGACAGCCAGAGAGAGTAAGAGTGTCTGAAAGAGAATATTTTGATATTTGTCTGAACTGAGAGGAAACACTCTGATCAAATCATCAATGTCGACGGAAAGAGAAGTAGTCTGTGTCACCGGCGCCAGTGGCTGCATCGGTTCTTGGCTCGTCCATCTGCTCCTCGGACGCGGCTACTCCGTTCACGCCACCGTGAAAAACCTCCGTAAACTATACTAATTCCTCTCCGTCGATCACGCCTCCGGTAACAGTATCTCCTACTAACCGCCATGGATCTTCTTGAATTTGTGCTGTAGAGGATGAGAAAGAGACGAAACATCTGGAAGCCCTCGAAGGTGCAGCCACGCGACTCCATCTATTCGAGATGGATCTCCTGCAGTACGACACTGTTTCCGCTGCCGTCAACGGATGTGCCGGAGTTTTCCACCTCGCATCGCCTTGTATCGTCGACGAAGTCCAAGATCCTCAGGTTTTACATGCACTCTCTAATCTTAGCTTTAAATGGACCAATGATTAGTTCACTTCATATGTGTACGTATGTGTGTGAACAGAAACAACTACTTGATCCAGCGGTTAAGGGGACTATAAATGTACTGACGGCGGCGAAAGAAGCCGGGGTGAAGAGGGTTGTGGTGACGTCTTCCATATCAGCGATAACCCCAAGCCCCAAGTGGCCTGCCGATAAGATCAAGAACGAGGAATGTTGGGCTGACCAAGACTACTGCAAGCAAAATGGAGTATGTCTCCCTAATTAAGATCTACTGATTTACTTCTTGATCCATCTCATAGATGATTATATGAGTATGTTGTTTGGTAGTTGTGGTATCCACTGTCGAAGACACTTGCTGAGAAGGCAGCTTGGGAGTTTGCAAAGGAGAAGGGGTTGGATGTGGTTGTTGTCAATCCAGGCACCGTCATGGGCCCTGTCATTCCTCCATCGCTCAACGCTAGCATGCTCATGCTTCTACGCCTTCTACAGGGTATTCTCTATTGTTTTAGCGAACTAAATATCTCCCAATTTGAAGTGCTCTGAGTGACAAGTCTCTTTTTCAATGATGTATTCCACAGGGTGCACAGAGACATACGAGAACTTCTTCATGGGTTCTGTGCATTTTAAGGACGTGGCATTAGCCCATATTCTTGTCTACGAGAACCCATCTGCCAAAGGAAGACACATGTGCGTCGAGGCCATCTCTCACTATGGTGATTTGGTGGCCAAAGTAGCTGACCTCTATCCCAATTACAATGTCCCCAAGTAAGAAAGTCACAGTTCTCATTCAAACCATACGCTATGTATGATGTATCTAGCTCTCAACAACTTGCATTTGAAAATCTGTCTTAGGTTACCGAGAGAGACTCAACCGGGTTTAGTCCGAGCCAAGAACGCAGCAAAGAAGCTGATGGAATTGGGGCTAGAGTTCAGTTCCATGGAGGATATCATCAAGGAAAGTGTGGAGAGTCTTAAAAGCAAAGGATTTATCTCTTAAATTCATTTGCTTGATTAAACTATGAACAAGTTCTGGAGGCAGCAGAATCATGTCGTATGTGATATAAGATTTTGCTGTTTGTAATAAATAAGGTAGACCTTGTTATGGAGATCCAAATAGTTTTACTTATTTGTCTCTGAATAGATAGATCCAGCAAAATCAATCAGTCAAATTACCAACGACCCCTACTATGCCGCCGTTTAATGGGGATTATTATGTGTTTATATAAATTTAGTCTTGAATACCAATCAAACTGTCGATATGTCCGAGCGGTTAAGGAGATTGACT
>KE154293.1:366684-377692 GCA_000411075.1 Sisymbrium irio | reverse complement strand
TTTTTTTTTTTTTTTCAGAATACAATCGTTATCCGTAACAGTTGATCAGTCTACTGATTTACTATTCGTTTCAATATAATTACAGTTTACTCTACTCGGACGATCAGTCTACTTATTTTTATATTTCGTACGGCATTAATTTCTATCCTATGAATGTCGTTGAGTTTAAAATGGTTATTTATAGTCTTTATTTCTGGTTAAAAAGACTAACTGTAATAATTCTCAAAATTAGTCTCTTTTTGGCAAATAAATCGTAAAAAATTGAACATGCATAGTCTGGATTTCAGTCTGCCATCTTACTAATTTGCAAGTTCTGAAGCAGTAAGTAAGTAGCCCTGGATGTGAAGATCATGTAGTTGTCTTTATTAATTAGCTCCGTTCTTTTTCTCCGCTAAGAAAGTGCGGAGAGTTTGAGAGAATTAATGCTAGGTTGGCCATTAGTCATTTTCAAGTTTGAACTTATATATTTAATTAAGACCACCCACTATTGTTTTTTAAATTTTTTTTTTTGCTATTTCTAAATGGATCTTAAGCTTGTATACCATTATTGATGACCAAAAAAAAATTGTACAATTATTCCGTTTTCCTTATCATGTCTATTAACAAGTACGTACATAACGTGCATACCGGCTAAATGTACCCACACCTAATCTATTATTTCTCTGCAAATTCCATGAAAACTGAAAATACAATCTTCCACATTTCAATCGAAACAGTTTCCTAAATCAAAACAAATGAAGGGAACTCAAATACTTTTTTTAAGTCGTTGAAATTGTAAAGAAGAAAATAAAATTAAAGTGAGAGTAGAAAGATGATCATCGCCATCATCATTAAAGCTTTAAAAAGAAAGCACCTGAAGATTCGTGACTTGTGAGAAAAATCAAAATTCACGTGAGACCCGAGACTTCGCACGTACCCACATCACAATTATACACTTTCGTACTGATCAATCACTCAATCACGCCGTGATTATCACGGTAAGAAAAATGCGATCATTGTGAATAACTAAACATAACAAGATCTTATATAATAATCGATGATCATCTTTCCCATTTATACAATTGCAATATACAACTCAAATAACTGAATACACAAAGTATATAATTTATAATTAGGAATTTAGAAAGTAAAGAACTAAAGAGAATTACTATTACCTTCTTTTTTTGTAGATTTGGCATTCCGCGGAATAGAGTACGTGACTATACCATTGTTGCAGCAACGACCAAAGCAGCAGCACCACTTCCTCCGGCGCCTTCTCCATCATCGGCGTTTTGATTTGTTGCGGCTGTAGTAGGCCGTTTCCGTTTTTTCTTGTCGTAGGGAATGCCACGAGCCTTAGCTTGAGTCTCACGGACTTCCTTAAGATATATCCTAACCGCCTTGGCAGCGAAAGGGTTTGACTCGGGAAGACCACCGCCGATCTCCTCGAACGCAGCCCTGAGACGGCCGATTAGAGCGTCGAGGCTTCCCCAAGCTTGCCTGAGAGGGCAAGTGCACTGAGCTGGTGGGTTCGGGTCTCCGAAGAAGGGACAAGCCACGATGTGGACTTTGGTCTTACCAAACTGGTCGAGGTACTTAAGGAACTCGATGACGTGTGCGCCACTACAACGAGACAGACTTAGAGGTGGCTTGTGGTTCTTTAGATACTGAAGGAAGGTGTTCCAGTCTCGTCTCTTCTGCGACTCGTAGCGGCTTGGAGATGAGGAGGAACTCGCGGCTGCCTTCGTTGCGGTTTCTCCCTCCATCTATGATCCTGTGTAAGTGTAATTATGTCAGGACGTTCTTTAGTTATTAGGGTTCTTGATTTTGTTTTGGGAGTCTTTGTGTGTGTGTGTGTCGTGTGTCTGGGGGAGAGAAAAGAGAGAGAAAGAGAGGATGAGTTTTCATTTAAATTAAATGTTCAGTCACAAGTCACAAGCAGCAAGTTAGATTTGATTATTCATATTGTAGTTTATCAGCTTTAATACGTCCCATCATCATATTTTTCTTTTTGTGGGAAACAAAGGAGAAAATGGACATTGATACATCTAATTTCCACTGCCCACCGTGTTTTAGCATTCATTTTTATTTATTTTCTTTTTTAAACCTTATTTTGATTTCTTGCTTAATTTTTTTATTTGGATCGTCTTGTTAGTTAAAGACTAGCATCTATTTTTATATTTGGATTAAGAAAACAATGAATATAGTGTCGGCAAAACTTACGGATTTTGGCTTATACGTATAAAATGGCAATTTACAAGATTAGAGTAAACCTTTTTAAAATGGATATCCGTTTATATTTGGCCAAAATATCATTGGAGATGACGTTGCGTGTTCGTCTTAAATGTAGAAACAAAGTGATAGTAATTAGATAATTTACTTATAAGTGTATTTCAAATCAAATGCTCGATAAGTCTATAGTCGATACCTCTCCCGTGATTCATTTGATTTAATAATTTATAGATCTTGTTGATACATCAAATCATACCAGTAGATCGTCGATCCAAAATTTATTCCATTATAGGATATGCAACTTTTTCCCTTTCGGTTTCATTGGAGACTACAGTACTTAACTTCTTAATCAAGTTCACTCATCGAATTAATTAATAGTTCGCTGATTAGTAGCTGTAAGCCTGTAAGCATTGTAACCAACTGATTGTGCATGCTGCTTAATTAGTGCAATATTGACGGCATATATTATTGGTTAATTTTATATATAGGGTATGATTGCTTGTTTTGATTTGTCTTAATGTGAACAGTATCAATACTAACACTTTAATTGCAAATAACAGTGAAATCCAACTCAATGTAAATAGACCACCAACTAGTCAACTGCCATATAGACACACTTATGAAAAATCTATATAGAAACATATTGGGATCGGCTTCTATTTTATGATGTGTATGTCCAACTAAAAGATACAAATGGGGCACACACCGTCTCTTATTTTTACATGTATAAATTAGGATGGAGAGAAGAAAATTTATCATTGATCAGGATCATGTCAAACTTGGCAACTATTTAATTAAAGTCCTTTCCCCAAAACTCTTCATTCTTCATCATTTCTTTTATCATCGCTCCAAGCATCAAATTCAGATTTAATGGAAACGTCATCACTAGCAATAATATATGATCTTCAGTTTAATTAACTTTTCAATTTAGTTCACATTCGTATAAGCAGCATTTTTTATTTTTCTTCTAAATCGCATATATATGTACCTACAACGTAATCATACGTTCATAATGACGTTCCATTATAAGATCTCATCTTTAGCAACACAATAACACAAACGCAACTCAATATGATTGTTTAGCTTAATAAATTATATTATCTTTTTTTCTTTTGTGATAAATCATTTTGAAAACGACTCGATCTAATGAATGCTTCTAGACAGATGACATCACATGATTTACCATTTATATTGCAAAAGTAACAGAATTATTCTTTCTTGTCTTTTCAAAAGTTTGGTTGCGTATTTCGTCTTAATTCTATGACACTGAAAATGAGAGATCTAGCAATGCATTAATGTCATCTCGACGTGTTTAAGTCCATATGATTAGAACTTCAGATTATTTAACCCTTTGGTCAAAAAAAAACTTCAACCCAAAATTATAACAGTAAATTATAATACTAGTAACAGTCCACATATTCTTTAAGACTTTGCTCCCAGAAAATCAAATAATACGTAGGGAAATTTAAGAAATGACGAAAATCAAACATCTATGATCAGTTATCGGAATCAAATTAGGTCGATTAATGAAAAACGATAATCCATTCCTTAATGTTATAAAAATATTTTAAACATGTATTACATGAGATGGTTTTATTTGTTGTCTGAATTAATAATACACATAAAAAAATTACGCTTTGAGCTAAATTTATAGGCTAAGCATATTAAAGATCGAATGTGTTAATATTAATCAAAATGAAAAAGAATCAATCGCAGGAAGTAACAGAGAGTGCAACACGGAGATCGTTAGATGTTCCAGAGACGTACATTCTGTGTGTCTCGATTTCTTCCCCCCTCCGGTCACTGGTGGCCGCCACGTCAGCGGCTGCAGCGTAATGGATTCCGTTGTTGACGTCGTCTCCGGTGGAGAAAATGATCTCCCTGAGAATGGGTTCGTGTCCGTTTAGAAGATTTCCCATACTCAACACTTTTCTCCAAGACTGGTTCGCTGACGGCGGCGAGAACAGATTCGACACCACTTGTCTCTCTCTCAAAGTCACTTCCTGTCTCCCTACTTCAATCTCCTGTGTTTTAGTGACCAGACACGTTAGTTCATCCAATATATAACATTCCACGTTAGAGAGATTATCGTTACTTTAACGATGACTCACCGTCTTGCTTTTGTTCTCTTCTTCATTTGGATTTATTCCCATCATTGGAACATAAATGCCGTAAAAGTCACTGAATATAACTTGAGAAAGGCGTGGTGCTTCAAGGAACTTTCTGTGAAGAGATGCTGCGACCGTTACCAACTTCTCTACGTGTTCAAAGACCACGCAGAGACGTCTCAGGTCTTTGACGGTCTCTGCTCTAACCGGAAGATTGTTGCCTGCATCCGAATACTTGTTAATATAAAGAAAAGAGGACCACAAGGAAGATGTGTAAATTAAGGACAAAAAAAAATATTACGTTGTAGAGCCCCCAAACTAGATTTGATGAGGAGGTAGAGTTGCTCCATTTTAGAGATCATTTGTCTCATGTCCCCGAATTTTGTCTGGTTAAGAGTGTCGGCTGATCCTCTGAAGGCTGTACAGACCATCTGCTCAAGAAGCTGATGAGGCCGCACCGTTTCTAGGTAATGAAGAATCTGAGAAATTGGTCAACACAATGAGGTCAAACCTAATAACTCTCGTAAGAGGTTATCGAAAAATTTCAGAAGAAAATCACCTTTTCGCCCTCTCGGTTTGGGTCTAGGAGGGGCTTTTGGTCATCGGCTGGCAAAGCGGGTGCATCGTTCCAACTTTTCCTCCACAGATTTCCTTGATCAGACATCCGTTGAGAAAGGCGGCCATGAGGAGGCCAATTATCCTTCGAGGGCTGAGTGGTTGAGCCTGCCGATGGTTCAGCGGTTTCAGGCTTCGAGTTCTCCCAATCTCCAGGTGAGTGCCACCTGATAAAGTCCTCAAACACAGCATCTGGGTTTGCTGCTTTGAATGCTGACATGTCTGCAATCACTTCGTGAGATCAGCAAATAATAAAGAAGATATAAAGTGCGGGACGTAAGGTAGGTTTGCAAAACTATCTGCTCCTATTGTTCCCTTTCAATGGACTCAAACCAAGACATAGATGACAAAGAAGTTTAATGAACAGTTCTTCTCCGTTATCATCTCTAGACAACAGAGAAAGAATTTTAAATCTCACCAGATAATAAGATGTCTTTCTCCAACTGGCCAGGAACGTTCTGAAATTCGAAGGGCAAAATGAGTTCTATAATAGTCAAACAAAGAAATGAACTATAAAAAAAAAGCCGTCGGCATAAATCATAATGCTTCTCTAAGTCTAAATAAAACACAACATGTAAGAAAATCCCATACACCAACGCATCTACCCATTTGTCAAGAAACATTACGCTTGCGGAAATATTCTTTGTAGATAATTAAACAATACACTTCAACTGGGAGAGAAGTTGAGCTTACAAGGGAATCACCAAACGCCTCAACAGCTTGGAGTCTCTCTTCGTGCATGTCTTCAGTCATAAGAGGTGGATCCTGTCATAACCCGGGAAATATGAGGTTGTTAAAGAACAAATATAGGAAACAGCCGAGTCCAAGTCGAATACTAACCTGGGTAAATGGGGCATGGAGTCGCTGATGTGACTTCAGGAGCATCATGGTCCCCACTGGTCCAGCTGAACCCCTCCTGATGGCATCTGTTGGGCTTTGGTTCACAGAATTTGTGCTTTCAGTATTCCTCTCAAATCTGAGTCGATTAGATGTATCTTCTGCAATAGAGCTGTATCCAAGAAAAAGGGATCTAAACACTTAGCCTTGGTCAACATTTCCTCTCTATGAGCTTGAACATTCAATCAAGAGTTAGCATCATCATTAAATTGGAAATGGAAGAAAAGAAGAAAGAGAATAAGTATGTGTAAGGTTTCATCTATTTAATTACTAAGTTCTCACTTGCTAAGTTCACCTGTCACGTTTTCTCAGCAGATCTGCTTCTGAGGATGTATTTCTTCTCTTCTCGACCTTGTGGTGTTCCTGAAGATTCATTCAAAGAAATGTTTCAAGCCACAAACACAGAGGCACTCAAGGAGTTAGGATCTTTCATTGGTTTTCGTTTCCTTTTAGAATTCGTATTTCGTTTGCTTATGTTAATTAATTAATCACATATTTGCCAACACATAACAAACAAATTCAAAAAATACAAAAAAACTTAGCCAATCACCTCCACAGTAACAGAAGCCTCTGAACTGTCTTCACTTCCTATACAGTCTAGGAACTCTTCATTCATTTCACGCTTTTTCTCAATGCAAATTGCAAGCTGATTAACAAAGAAGAAACTGTTAGTATCTACAAGAAACTTGAATTTTCCGATTATGTATAGGGGATTACCAGGTGCAACTTCTGGTAGATCAAACAAGTGGATAAATCAATAGAACCGTCAATTGGCATTTTTGGCAACGGCTGTGTCTCTTCCCAACACCAACGAACTTCACGGACAAACTCTATCCATAGAAAAGCAATGGCTAGAGATGGGATGGAGGAAACAAAAGAAAAATACAGTACGTCTATTAGTCCGAAAATTATTTTCATTATGTCACTACCAATATAATCTATTCTGCCTATAATGGTGCATGGTCTACTGGCACATACCACGGATATTGCAGTTGCCAAACCACAGTGAGTGCAAACAGAATTGTGTAAATAGAGATTCGAGCGGTGCAGCCTTAAGAGCTCGAGAAAGCCTGTGTTCGCCTTTAGTAAAATTTGGGAGTTTAGACCCTGCGAGATTAGATTGGAAAAAGGTGAAACAATACCACATAGCTGGACTCTAACAAATGTTTAAGAATCAAATTTCGTCCATTTCAAACTGAATAATGTATGGTACAAATCGAATCCTTAACCCAGCAATGATAATCAATACTCAACGTTATGTAACAGAAACACATGCTTATATCTATGCTACCATAAACATAGGTCGTATACATGCATCTACGTCTATACAGAATATAGTGGAAGAATACCCTCATGAAAGAGATCTTTAATCACCCGATCAAGAACTGTTGGAGGAGGTATGACCACTGAGGTCTTCAAACTTTCTGAGCTTGGATTTTCCACTGCGAGAGATTAAAAACCATTAAACAGTGAAAATGTCAGGAAAAGCAAAAACTGTAAAAGAGTATAAGCACAGAGGGGAAATTAACCAGATGCTATAACTCCATCCCTTGCTAGTCGAAATTTTTACGTGTGTTTAAAACATGAGGAAAATTAAAAAAAAACACAAAATAGCACAGACCTGACACGAAATCCTCCATAAACTGAGCGGTGAAGGACGTATCCAATGCTTCAATCAAGCAAAGTAGTTGGGAAGAAAAATCAATTCTTTTCCCATGTGAAGGCTCACCCCTGGTAAAACAATATATGTTATAGAACTGAAAGGGAGAAATAAAAACACTACAACACATGCAAACTACTACTCTTTTCTAGACGGGAGAGCTATGAGAAGCATTTCTTACAGATATGGTGAGAGTATTGGGTGTAAAATCCACTTCTCAGCTTCATGGGGTGATGCATTTTCAAGTTCAGCCATCTCAAGTGTGTTTTCTACAGTCCTGTCAGCCCATGTGACCACCAATTCGAATCCTGTCCATATCAGCCACAAAGTTAGATAACGATTTCCTGGAATAGCATATACCAATAGCAAAGGCCAGCCTAGGCTTAAAGAAATATATAGATTTTCATCACACACCAGTTCTCATCTCAGTGTACTTTGGAATACAGAGGTGTGTAAAGACCAGCTAGTAAATTAGATAACTGTGTTGTATAATCACGGAAAAAAAAACATATCCGTAACTAATCTGTGAGACTCAAGAGGTCAAATAAAAATCCTAAAAGTAAGTATTGTGTAGACTGTAGTGTAAAAAGACAAAACATATTTCATACGGATATACCTCTAAGTGGATCCTCAGCAGAGTACCACTCACTCCAAGGACAATCATCGTCCCAGTGGACCTTGTTGCGTGACTCAGAGCCATTTTGTTCTGCAGTTTCAACCATAAATTCATCCATATCACTTTCCTCATCCTCCTCGTCAGATGTGAAGGTTTGGTATGTTAGCCTCATCATAAAATGAACTTTGAAATTATGCATCGAGAAGTCGACTCCAGAATAAACCTTCAAAAAATAAACCGTTGTTGACTAATAAAATATATAGCAAAGCAGTTTAATCACATGATAGAATAAAGCAACGGTGGACCGGATCTCAAGTCAAGATTAAAAAATGTCTCCCCTTAGAGTATCAAGCTCGAAGGGTTAAGTATAAAGTCCATACTGCAATATAGTATGTAAAGAAAAAAAAGAGCATTAAGAGCAACTAAATTGGAAACCATCAGTGATGGCTAATGCTTGGTAAGTTTTCAAGTCTGCTTTGATAGCCAATAACCGTACTAATGAACATCACTAAGTAGAAGCCACAAAGACTTACAAACTTAGAAACAAACAACTCATATAGTCCTTCTAGGTGCATGAGTTTCACAGGGACTTGACTACCAATACGATCTGCTTCAAATCTTCTCGTAAAAACAGTGCCCATATTTTGGATTCCAATATATGCTTTCCGTGAAGGGTCATGCACAGGGACAAAGGCTGGCCACAAGCTGCATACCAAAGTCGTATGGAAATTATTTGAAAACTCAACCAACTATGCATTCTCAACATAGTAAGATCCTCAGGGACAACACATTTCTATCAACCTTGATTTCCAAGATTTTAAAGTAGTGCTACTGGCTAAGAAATCGTACCTGGCACAGTTAGACAACGCAATAGCAACCGCACTCAAAAGCTTGCTAGACTCTGGTGTATCAAGAAGCACCCCACTGGCACTTTGTGGAGCAATCAACTAGAAGATGCAAAAAAATAATCTATCAATCAAAATATCAAATATGTAAAAGGGCAGAAACTAGTTCAAGTAAAGAAATGTGGATTTAAAGCCTACCAGAAAATCCTTGACCCCAAAGCAAAGCTGGAGATCATGTGAACTACTGTTCCAATTACCAATTCCCGCTGCATCAGTCAGATACCGAATCATGAAACAGAAAAAAGGCCGTTTCTCCAAGACAAAGCATGTTACCCTGAAATCATATACCTGGTTGACTATCATTATCGTCAATTTGGAAATAGAACTCCATGCAGTAGCTCTTTGTGACATTTTTCAGGTCGTAATTGACCTTAAACAGATTCTTGGAATCTTCCATTGCAACAGCACCTTTTTCCTGCACTCAGAAGTAATAAACGAAACTAAAGTACATTATCATTGTGCATCAGGAAAAACGTCACTAGCTGTAGTGCCTGGCGAGAGAAAACTCGGAGAGCATACGCATTCATGTTAATTTTAATGAAGTCAGCAAAGTCCTATAGACGTCGATATTGGAAAAGCAAACGTACCACCAGGTTTTTGGGACCATCAGCTAACCATTGACGACAAGTTGCTTCAATATCTGAAATGAACCTAAAAACAAACTCAATCAGTAGTGAGTGGTGACGACATTCCAAACTCCATAGAACATCGCAGTATATTGAATCCAATCATTCAAATCGTCAAGGTTGGAAATACCTTTCCCATGAAGAAGCAAGAGTAAAATCATCGAAATGTTGCACCTGAAAATCATAAATTAATAATCCATGAATACAAAAACAATCAGCAGAAGAAGAGGAAAAGTTTAGGAGGTGACAGTGACTGCCATACCTCTTCTTCCGCATCATCCTCATATTCTTCGAGAGCACTCGGTCTGTACGTTGAAGCCATATTTATTTGATTTTTTATTTATCTATTATTTTCTGGGTAAGGAACTCTTGCAGATCCTCCGATCACACAGATGGATTGATCCGCTCCGGGAAAGAAGAAGGACGATGGTAAAGCTACAGAAGACGTATAACGAGGGTAAACGTCGTCGTTCGTGGCTGACTTTTGTGACTGAGAGACCAACGGAGAGAACAACGCGTGCCGTTTCATTTGATTATAGACGGATTGCAGTCTATTTAACATGAACTGATCCGACGGTCACAAAAAGCCCAGTATCAATGGGCCTAACATTGACCCATCACATGAAGTTTTGTTTATGCCCATTAATAATTTAATTGCTCTCAGGTATGTAAATAGAGTAAACAAAAGTCATCCTCAGTTCCAAAATTTCTTCAAATGTGAATAATCTTTCATTTTTCATCCTAACTAAAATCCGAAATCTTAATAATTGGGAATTCTTTAGAAAACTTTAATAATTTAGGAATATTTGTATTTATATGGATTGGTGATGATTTAAGATAAACACAATTATGTTTGGCGGGACCACAATCCACAAATACGAGATGATATTATCAAAATGAAAACATTTGTTTCGTCCAACACATAAACAAATGATAACAATTAGTAATACTAATAAATAATACGGGAGCGTGTAGTGGATCGAGAGGAGACAGTCTCAAAGAAATCGTACTGCAATACATAAATGTAGTCGTCCTCACTAACAGCTAAAACGAAGATGAAATGAAATCTGCAAAAATCTCTGGAATCTGAAGCACTACACTCCGTTTTTCCCCATCTCTCAGTAGCTTCACTCACAAAAACCTCTACAATGGCGGCAGCTTTGGAGTGCTGGTCGAGCCGTGCCGGAGGAGGTGACGACGATCTGGTGGATCAGGTCCTCATGCGCACGCACGACAGGTCCGAGTCACTTGTTACGTCTCCGCCAGAGACGACTTTGGAGGTGGAAGGATCCACGCCGCTTTTCGATCAGAGCTCATCGGCTATGCAGAAACGGTTTCAGCGTCTCAGCCGCAACGTGTCCGGCGCGATT